>JAPKLY010000392.1:361559-435758 GCA_026898435.1 Prunella vulgaris | reverse complement strand
CAATAGCGAACACGTACACTTGCGTGAGGACATATTTTCAGCAAACAGGGAACTCATTGAGGAATCATAAATGGAGAAAGTATTTCTCTAATTATTCATCCTCAAGGTAACCTCTCCCTTTTGGATATTGATCAATGCATCCTATGTTGCTAGGAAGGGTCTCCCAAGAATTAGAGGAGTATTCTTATCCTCCTCTACATCCAAGATCACAAAATCAACTGAGTACAAGAATTTACTGATTCGAACTACCACATCTTCCACAATCCCTCTAGGTTGCACCTTTGAATTGTCCGCCATATAAAGATTACTATACATGGGCATCATATCCTTCAAACCAAGCCTTTTAGCTATGGATAAAGGCATAACATTCACACTTGCCCCAAGATCAAATAAAGCTTTGACCGTCTTCCTACCTTCAATGTGATAATCCAAAGTGAAGCTTCCCGGATCTTTGAGTTTCTTAGGAAGATGCTTCATAATAAGCTCACTACTCTCATTAGTAAGTTTAACTATCTCGGGCTCCTTCTTCCTCTTCTTTGTCATGAGGTCCTTCAAGAATCTTGTGTATGTCGGCATTTGCTCAATTACCTCTTTGAAAGGCATGTTAGCATACATCTTCGTAAACAAGTCGAGGAACTTCTTAAGCCTCTCATCAAGCTTATCTTTGACTCCCTTTGAAATTTCCACCTTTTCTTTCTCTACCACTAACCCTTCTTCCTCCATTCTTTCCTCACCCCCTATCTTGACCTTCCATTTCTTTTCCTCATCTTTCTTCTTCAACCTCTCCACTACCCCCAAATTTTATCTCATCCCCCTTCACCAAATTCACATTCTCACTACAACTTGCTTCCTCAACTAGCTCATCATGAAACATTTTCAAGGCACCATCTCCTACCATTTCCTTCGAAGCATCCAAACACATAATGGAATTACAATGCTCTCTAGGATTTATTTCGGTGGTAAAAGGGAACTTACCTTTGTTGACTTGTGGGCTTAGAGAGGTAGCAAGTTGTCCAATTTGAAATTCTAGGCTCTTGATTTGGTTTCCTTGTGAATTGTACAAATCATCAAACTTTTTATTGGTCTCATTGTTTAACTTTCTAATTTCCCCTCTCATATCCTCCATATTCTTCAAGATTAGTGCCAAGGTGTCATACATGCTTCCCTTACCCTCATTATTTGGTGGCTTTAACCCTGGATCAATCCCGGGAGGCAATTGGATTGCTCCCTTGGGATTTGAGTATGAAAAGTTTTCATGCCTCTTATTCGTGTTATAGGGTGGATTGCTTTGATTCGGAAAAGGACCCCCTTGTTGTCGTAATGGTGGAGCAACATAAGACCTTTGATTGTTAGGAAATAAAATATTATATTGGAGACGACCCATATAATTCACTTCCTCTTGAGTAGAAGGTGTAGGAGAAGGAACACTTTCAACTACACTTACTTGCATAGGAGTCGGAGCTTGGTTTTGATTTTGTCCTCCATAGACCATGAGCATCATATTCTTCATGTTGTCCTCAAGTAGAGAAACTCGGTCACCCGTTCCAATATTGGCTTCCCTTTGAAAAGCATCATTGGCTGCGATGTTTTCAATGATCTCATTCACTTGGCGCACCGTTCTCATCCAAACCGACCCCTCGGCACAAGAATTCAAATAATTCTTGTCTCCTTCATGCAATCCAATAGTAAACATTAAAAGTATATCTTCCTCTCTCAAACCATGTTGAGGACAAGCCAAGAGTATGGCTTGATATCTCTCCCAAGCACTATATATGGTTTCTCTCGCCTTTTGTCGGAAATTCTTTATCTCTTCCCTTGCCTTGAGCATTTTTTACGGTGGGTAGAATTTCTTTAGGAATTGTGAGCTCAACTCCTCCCATGTCGCAGCTTTAGGGTTCATCGATTGTATCCATATTTTTGCTCTCCCCTTCAAGGTAAAGGTGAAGAAACGAAGCTTCTTCTCATTGTCCGACATCCCCTTATACTTGATTGTATCGCAGATTTCCATGAAGTTATTGAGATGAGCATTTGGATCTTCTCTATCAATTGATCCCTCGAAAGGAGACTCTTTCAACAACTTCAATAGATTAGTGTTTAGCTCAAACTTCTCTGCATCAATTGGTGGCCTTTCAATACCATCATAATGTTCTTTCACCCTTGGCTCAAAGTAACCACGAAGTAGTGGTTCATTGTTTTGAGGTGGGTTTACAATTTGTGGTCTAGGATTTTATGGTGGTGGTGGATATGGATAATATGTGTAGTTATGAGGTGGTGGTGGGTAGTAAGGTTGGTTTATTTGATAGTTGTGATAGTTAGGATATTGGGGTGGGTAGTGGTGTAGTGGTTGGTTTTGTGGTGGATAAGGTTGGTATGGTTATGGTATAGGTTGTGGTTGGGGTTGAGGAACCTCTCTTTGAGCCAAGTGCTCATCACCATGATGCACTTGTTGTCTCAATGGCTCTTCATCTTTCATTTCATCTCTAGCTTCATTCATTTTATTCTCCATATTCTCTTGATTCAATCTAGCTTCTCTTCTTCTCCTTCGTAGGCTCGTTTCAAGGTCTAAATCAAAGGGTAATAAGTATCCCCCTTGACTCCTTGTTTGCATGTACATACAAAGAACAAGTATCAAAACTCTCACAATAGTAATAAAATTGAAAATAAAGGAAACAACAAACAATCCAAAAAAACTAGCCGTCTCCCCGGCAACGGCGCCAAAAACTTCTTTACCCAAATGGTGTCTACACGCAATTGCACGTGATCGTTATCGTCGTGGCAAGATGACCAAGTTTATTATTTTTCGAACTCAGGGAGATGGGAAATTTGTAAGGTATGTTGTAATTCAAATTTGAAATCACACAAAGCAATAAAGTGGGGAAGGTTTCTAATGTCTACTAGTTTGTCAAGAAACTAAACTACCTATCACTTTGGTGCAAAGTGAGCAAGTTGTGAGAGTATATATTAGTGTACTATCCTATGTTTCACATGGTGTTGTATCACTTAATCATGCAATGAGCTAATGTACAATCAATTGTCAAGCCTCTCTAACATGCAAAGGTCTCCCTAGATACACATTAGAGTCCCTATTGTTCTTTCTATTTACTAAGGATAATTCTCATTATCTTAGGAATTTTATCAAGCACCTAACATGCATTGGCCTAATAACAAGAAGATTTAGGAAAATAGTCCAATTCTCATATGAAGCAACTTCCCCAATGGCCCTATTGATCAACTACACATGTCAAGCATTCATACAAACCATCAATATAGAGAATTGATCATACAACATCTCATAGCATTCAAAAGATCAACATTAACACCACATTACTCCATAGGAATCATACACTAACACATAAAGGGATTAGCCCATGGCTAATTTGGAAAACAAATGAGAAATTGAACTAGCTACAATCATCATCATACAAGAAATGTAAAGGAATGTAGAAGTATTACCTATTAGAATGAAATTTGGAAAGATACAAATTACCTTTAAATGCTAGAAAATGATCCGACAATAGAAAATGAAATTAAATCAGTAGAAATGTAGCCCTAGCTGAGAAGAGAATGTAGGAATAAACGGATCGATGATCCAAACGGTAGATCAAAAGTTATCGATGAAATCGTAAGAAGAAATCTTGTAAACCCAACTAGTAACTATCTTCTCTCTCTCTAAACTAATCTAAGAACTAAGAATTTTGAAGATTATGACTAAGATGCCTTGAGAATATGATCGTTGAGGTATTTATAGTGCCCACAATGTTTAGTCCAAAATGCCCTTCATTAAACACGCGAAAAGACGAAACAACCCTCGAAAGTGTGCCAAATCGAGCCCTCGCACGATCACATGCAGGTGGCCGCACGAATGCATTCGTGGGAGCCATTCATTTGACCCCTTGGTCAACAAACCAGGGATTCGTCGCACAAACCCGAGCTGGTCATCGCACGAGTCCTAGCTTGGTGGCGCACGAACCCGGCTTGGTCTCGTTCGATCGATCCTCGACTTCCTCGTTTCCTTCATATCTTGAGTTCTAGAGCTCCGATTGACTCGATTCTTTTTCCGTTGCGACCCTCTCTTTGAAATCTTTGACATGGTATATCATTTTCCTCCATTGGATCAACTCACAATTTCTGAACTTTTACGAATTTGCTCGTCTTTTGCCAGTTTTGCTCATTTTCACTACAAAACACAACTTTCTAGCCAAAAAGGGTTAAATACACAAAGTATAGCATTTTAGGGTCAAATATGAACATAAGCACATCAAAACCATATAGAAATAGATGCAATTATGAACCTAATCAATTTTCCTAAATCTAGTTTATCTACTAACACGCATGCGTTTAGAGTCCTTTTGGGTCACGTTTTGTTCACAAAAATCTGGGAATTAGGCTGGAAACTGGATATTAATAGTGTATCTTCAAATGTTCTTGTTGAGTATTCAAGAACACCTTTTACAATTCTCACAATCTCTCAATATCTTTTGGAATCGAAGGTTTGTACCCTCCTTCTAGCGCCAAATTGTTGGTAGAATTTCTTAATGATGATTTAATGTGGCTGATTTAACTACTGATTCTACCAAACAATAATCAAATGAAATTGTGTTCTTGATTGTGCTTTTAGAGAGAGGGAGTAGTGAGAGTAGAGTGAGAGAGTGTTTGTGTTATAATGAGCTTAGAGAGAGAAAGAGTATACAAGAGTCCTATTTATAGGTTTGCATGTTGTGAGGTGGCACCTTATGAGCATACTTGGCTTTAGATACTGACAAGTGTCCTTGACACATGTCCTTACTCACTACTATGCATCTATTTCATCGCTATGTCCTACTACACCACTACTAATTCCCTATATAGATATCGTCTCTACTCTGGACTTGGGCGAGCTTCTGGGCGAGCTCCATTACCTTGTGCCATTCTGGGATGGTGTGGTAATGGTGGACTTCAGCCTTGTCTCTTGATGGATGTAGGCGAGCTCCCTTGTGAGCTCTATCTCTTTCTTTCTCCTGGTGTTGGTCTGCTGTTGACACATCATCTAGCGTATGGGCGAGGTCTTGGCGATCTTTCCTGCTACTCGTGGGGTTGACTTGGTCAAAGTTGATGACGTGGCATGGGCCATGCTGGCGAGCTCCTAAACCTTGGTTAACTGATTCAGTAATTATCCATCAGTAGTTCACCTATCAACGGCAGAGAATAAGGGGGTTAGGGAAATTTGGGTGCGTAAACTATTCAATGTGAACAACATCCATATTTATACCCAAAATTCAGCTTTAATGAATGTTTCAGATTCAAATTACATTTGAAATTCAATGGTGGAGATTGATAGTTGAAATTAGCAAATATGCATGTACAAAAAGTTGTGCCCTTTCAGTTCAAAAGTAATGTTTTGAATTTTTATTGGAAACCGTTCCTACCCACGCGTATTTAATGCATGTCAGAGTATGTTAAAAATAAATTTGAATTATTGCATTAAATAATAACTGAATAATAAATATGTGGCTGAGGATTTGAGTTAGAAAAACACGTGATTGATGTGATGTCTGACACATACGGAGATGATGCAAGCAAGTTCAAGACAACATACTAGTCAGTCAAATATAGCAATTTGACTGATACCACTTGTGAAGATCAGGATGACAAATCCTGAGTTCTGAGTCATGAATCCTTATCTTACTGATTCGAAAGTCCTTCTCCTGAGGTCAGTTCCCCCTGAAAGCCACTATTCCTCTATCTGCACTTCATCTTACCACTGATCCTGAGTTAGTCATTCTTCCAGGCCTTTTGTTCATCCTAAACTGAGATTCACACTGAATCTTCTATTCCTGGGTCAAGAAGTCCTAACTCTATTAACAACTTGACAAACCTGGTTTCAGGCAAAGCCTTTGTCAGGATGTCTGTTCTCTGCTTGTTAGTAGGGATCCTCTCCATCATGATATCTTTCTTCTCAACATCATCTCTTATAAAGTGATGTCTGATGTCCACATGCTTACACCTTGAGTGCAAGACTGGGTTCTGAGATATGGCTATAGCACTATATTGTCACAATAAATTGGGACTTCAGTTGCCATTACTTGGTAGTCTCTCAGTTGTTGCTTCAACCAAAGAATTTAGGCGCAACAACTGCATGACGCCATATACTCAGCCTCAGTAGTGGACGTTGCATCACTTGTTTGTTTCTTGGAAAACCAAGAGGTCAGTTTGCTCCCTAGAAACTGACATGTGGTTGTAGTTGATTTCCTATCAATCCGACAGCCTCCGTAATCTGCATCAGAATACCCTGTCGGTTCTAGGTTGTCATCAGAGGGATACCAAATTCCTAAATTGACAATATCTTTCTGGTATTTCAATATCTTCTTGGAACTCTCTAGATGACTCTTCTTGGGATCTGACTGGTATCTCGCACAAACTCCAACTACGTAAGTGATATAAGGTCGACTAGCAGTCAGATACAATAGAGATCCAATCAGTGCCCTATACTCAGTCTAGTCTACGGAGATCCCTTCCCAGTCAGGATCCAGCTTCACGTTAGTGTTCATTGGAATCCTTGAGACCTTGCTGGACTGACAACCAAACTTCTGAATCAAATCTCTAGTGTACTTAGACTTATTGATAAAGATTCCGGAGTCTGATTGCCTGACTTGTAGACCTAAGAAGAAGTTCATCTCCCCCATCACAGACATCTTGAATTTACCAGTCATCAGCTTGGAGAATTTCTCACAAAGCTTCAGATTTGGTGATCCAAATATAATTTCATCGACATATATTTGAACCAGGAGAATATCCTCACCTTCAGTGATCCTGAATAGAGTTCTATCCACTGTTCTTTTCACGAACCTGTGGTCTATCAGGAATTGGGAGAGAGTATCATACCAAGCTCGGGGAGCTTATTTAGGAAGTAGAGTGCTTTCTTCAGATGATAGAACTTATCACCAACTTCGAATCCGGGGGGTTGCTCCACATACACCTCCTCATTCAGTACACCATTCAGATAGGTACTCTTAATGTCCATCTGATGCACTTTAAACTTATTAAATGTTGCATACGCCAGAAACAGCCTGATTGCCTCCAAACTTGCGATCGGAGCGAAGGTCTCATCATAGTCGATCCCTTCGGCCTGAGACTAGCCATTTGCCACCAGTCTGGCCTTGTTCCTGACTACAACATACTTCTCATCCCTCTTGTTCTTGAAGACTTACTTGGTGCCAATAACATGTTGACGCTTAGGTCTATCCACTAACTCCCAAACCTGATTACACTCAAACTGATTGAGCTCCTCCTGCATGGCCACGATCCAGTTGGAGTCAGTAAGACCTTCTTCAATGTTCTTATGCTCCTGATCAGACAGGAAGCAAGATAACAAAGCACTCTCATCATGGACGCTTCTGGTCCTGACTACCTCAGCGATATCTCCAATGATATCTTCTGCTGAGTGATCTGAAAGCCATGTTCTTCAGCCTGGGGCAGCATCCGACGCTGCTTCTGAAGTTCCTTTGTCTGATCCTGAAAGATTAGTATCTAGCACAGACATAAAACCAGAAGAATGAACGAGATAAGGGAAGAATGAATAATCTCTTGAGGTTTGTTCAATGTCAGGGACATTGTTTCCCCCTGAGGAGTTGGACTCAGTAACTGTCTCAGGTGCACAAGCATCATCACCGACAGTCCTTACCTCTTGTTGAGTCTGTGCCTCCATCTGAGACTCAATATTCTCCGAGGTAACGGCATCCTGAGGGTTGGCCTGAGCATCATCCTGATCGTTGCCATCATCATCCCATCCCATGGGAGCATGCACAAGTTTGACCTTAAATTCAGGATTCTTCTTCAGGCTCAGTCGCGTCATCCTTTTGGTGACCCACTCAATGTCAGGACTAGGAACATGTTTTTTATGCATTGATGCATACTCATCAAACACAAAATGAGGCGTTTCCTCAACAACAAAGGTCTGATAGTTATAGACCCTGAAGGCTTTGCTAACTGAGAAATATCCTAAGAATATCCCCTCTTCAAACTTGTTATCAAAGGCCTTTAACTGGTCTTTCCCATTGTTCAGGATGAAATACTTACACCTAAAGATATGGAAATAGAAGATACGAGGCTTCCTCTTGTTCCACGTTTCATAGGGTGTCTGAGCATATTGTTTGTTCAACATAGATCGGTTCTGAGTGTAACACGCAGTGTTGATCGCCTCAGCCCAATACTTCTTGGGCAGTCCTGACTCATCCAGCATGGTTTTAGCAGCTTCCTTCAAGGTCCGATTTCTTCTTTCAACTACTGTGTTATGCTGCGGAGTCCTAGCTGTAGAAGTCATATGAGCAATGCCATTGTCAGTACAAAAATCAGTTATGTAAGAGTAATAAACTATGTTCCCCGATCTGATCCTAACGATGCTTTGACCTTGTTCAGTACTCAGTTTCCTGAGTAACTCTAGAAGCTTCACCTGAGTCACCTTCTTGTTCAGCAAGAAAATAACCCATTTGTTTCTGGAATAATAATCAATAACAACAAGGGCATATTTTCTACCATTAATATTGACCGTTGTGATTGGACTAAAGAGATCCATGTGCAGGAGCTAAAACACTCTGTCAGTTGAGAAGGCATTCTTTTCTTTGAGTGAAGCTTTTGTTTGCTTACCCTCCAGACATGCTCCGCACACGTGGTCCTTGCTGAAGTTCAAGTGGCTCAGGCATTTATACCAAAGCCAACTGAGTTCCGTAGAACTTTCAGCAATTAAGAAGGTTTCAGGAGAGCTGCTTTTAAAGTCAGCAAAATATACGCTGCCTCTCCTTAAACCTGTGATTAGAACCTGCAGTGTAGATTTATCTTTGACAAGGCATATATTCGATGTAAACTCTACACTATATCCACGATCACAAAACTGACTAACGGATAACAGGTTATGCCAAAGACCCTCAACATAGGACACATTAAGCACTCGGACTGAGCCAATAACAAGAGTACCAAACCCTCAAGTGAAACCCTTAGACTTGTCACCAAAGGTAACATGCGAGCCTTCCTGAGCAATGTAATCCTGAAGAAGATCATAGAAACCGGTCATGTGCTTCGAACATCCAGAGTCAAGGTACCAGTCTCCCTTATTTGGATCCTCCTTCTTCTACTTACAGCCCGCAGCGACCTAAAAAGATTCAGGCTTCAGGTAGCCATCTTATATTGGGTCCTATGGTGTCAGCCATACCCTTCGGAATCCAAGACTGTCTTACTACCCTGATGGCATCAAAAATATAGATTTGTCTTCCTGAAACATCTACATACACCTTTCTCTTCTTCCTTGGAGCCTTGGAATTCGAGGGTGTATGGGTATCAGCCTGAGGTGCTGAGGCCTTGGATTTCTTCTTGGGGGCCGGCCTCCGGTTCCTCTTTGGCCTGGGTGTAGTGGACCTGGGGGTGTCCTGGGAAAGAACAACTAGTTCCTGACCTCTAGGCACATGAGATCTGGTCTGAGCTTTATCAGAATCAGGATTCCATTGCCCCTTAGGAACCACCCGGTTTGTCCTTCTCCTGTCAGGATTAGGACGTTCCTTATGGGTCCTGCACCCCGTCTGAGGCTTCTAGACCTGAGTGTCCTTTAGCTTGGCCTGAGGCTTCTTCTGGCCTGAATACCCTCTGTCCTTAGTATTCTTAGGCTGAGACTGAGAGGTACTCGGAGCTGAGTTCTTTCGTGGATTTCCTCCATCCTGAGCAACCTTAGGCTGAGCCTTAGATTTGCTCGGGGCAGAGTTTCTCCAGGCCTGATTCTTCCTAGGCTTAGCCTTAGGCTTACTCTCGTCTATCTTCCTCAGCGCCTGATGAGGTTCCTGGGCCTTTTCCTCAGGTTCCGACCTGGGTTCCCTAGTCAGTTGCCCGACGGGTTCAATGGGCTCTTTATCCTTCCCTGAGCCACTATTATGTTGAGAAATACCCTTGCCTTTGTCATCAGATTGGGCAGGGACAAACACCCTTTCAGAGATCCTTCCTGAAGCACTTCTGTTTTGGTCTTGATATTTCTCCGGGTTGTAACCCAACCCTACTTTAGTATCGTCAGTCCACTGGGAGATCATGGTTAACTTTTCAACCACTTGGGTAGATTGGTATAACTTCTCTAGTTGATAGTTCAGATACTCCTTTTCTTTTCTAAGGAACTCAATTTCAGTGGTGTATGGTTGCAGGAAGTTCTGACAAGTGATCAGCTCAGTCTCACGCTCATTCTTGCGAGCTTTACGCTCAGCATTGAGACGAGCAACCAACTTAGCAGTATGCTCTTCCTCAAGTGCGATTTCCTCAATATCGTGAGCTATAGTTAGGGTAACAATGAGAGCTCTTAGTCATTCGACTTCATTCTGAACCCCCTCAAGCTCATTACAAGTGTTTAGGAGTTGTTCATGTAGTCTCACTGACATCAGTGCATCATCAGTGTCTCTAATCTTGACCATCTCAGCGAAGCGAGTATTCTCAGCACTCAGTTGTGCATTTATCGCCACTGTGTGAGTATGAGTCTCCTGCAGCCTTGAGAAATCGACCATCAATTACTCTAAGGAGATCCCTTGTTGAGTCTGAGCTAGGCTCAGGTGCATAATCAGTAGAAGAGGTAGAAGAGCATACCTCATCATCTGCCATGAGACATATGTCATCATACTCCTCGTCGGAGAAGACATCAGGGAATAGGCGTCCTGGGCCGTCTGAATCTGAGAATTCCTCAGCAAGCATAGCTGTCCAATCTGACGCCCTCATATCTCTCTTTGATCTCCGATCTTCTCTCTCTTGAGCATTGAGCTCTGGACAATCATACTGATAGTGTCTAATCTTCTTACAGTGATAGCACATATCTGCATCACTAACATCGGGTTTATCAGTATACTTTTACCTTCAAGTTCCCTCCGGCTCCCTGAGCTTCTCTCTTGTTTGGAGCTGGATCTTCTGGGATCTTGTTCGTCTCTCCTTCCTGAGCTTCTTTCCTCTCTTCGGCGCTCAGGCTCGTCACACTCCCTCCTTGTGTCTGAACCCCTTCTTTCTTCCCTCTTGGAGCTAGACCTCCTGGGGCTGGTGTATCTCCTCCTGTCCCTGGCATCAGTGTAAAATTTCTTATACCTGCCAAATTGTGAGTTGAGCTTCTTGAACCTTCGGGCCATCAGGCTGTACTCCTCGGCAAGCTCGTCTCTACTCATCTTCTTTAGGAATTTGGATCCAGCCTCAGGCTCAAGAGTGGCTTTAAGAGCTTGGCTCTTTTAATTTTCAGGCATCCTCATCTCGTTTGTGTCCTCAGTGACCTCATTTTTCTTCTTCCTCTTATCAAGGTCGAATTCTAGAGCCTTCAGCTCAGAGAAAAGATGAGTAGTAGAGACACTTGTAAGATCCTGAGTGTTTTTCAATATGATAACACATGTATCACATCTTTCAGAGAGACAGTTTAGGATTTTTTAGGACACCTCCCTCTTAGGAACCTCCTTCCCAAGGGTTTTCAACTCATTCATCAGCTTGATGAAACGAGACTCCATCAGGTCGATCGACTCTCCCTCGAGCATCCTGAATCTTTCGAACTTCCAGATAGCCAAATCTCTCTTGTTCTCCTCGACTCATCTCTACCAATGTATCCCAAATCTCTTTTGTAGTCTTCATATGCATGAGCCTTACTGAATCATCGTAAGGAACAGTGTGGAGTATAATGTTCATAGCAACATTATCTAGTCCAATTTGGTTAATCTGGTCAGATGTAAGTGCAGACCCTCCACATGCTCTTCTCTCGCCTGAGGAACCGGAACACCTCCAGCAATGTGTCAGGTGGTTGATCGGTTGGTCCTGAATTTGATATGTGATTAGGGTCATAATTGCGTGTTTTTGCATCCATTTTTATATGGTTTTGACGTGCATATGTTCATATTTGACACTAAAATGATATACTTTGTGCATTTAATCCTTTTTGGCTAGAAAGTTATGTTTTGTAGGTGAAAATGAGCAAAATGAGGAAGAAACGAGTACGTTTGAGAAAAGTCTGGATTTTTGGAGTCAAGCCAATTGGTGAATTTAATGTTCCATGATGAAGATATTGAAGAGAAGGTCGCAACGAAAGAAGAATCGAGTCAATCAAAATCCTAGAACTCAAGATATGATAAAAACGAGGATAGTCGATCATAAACCGAGCCTAAGTACTCAAATCGGTAGCAACTCCTCTCAGCTCGGCAGAACCTACACTTGTGGTCGGCAGTCGTTGCCTGAGGCGGCAGCTGGAGCTCCGCGCGAGTGGTTTCGCGACCATGATCGGTAAAGAGCAAGGAGGAACTCGGTAGTTGGCGACTTCGTACGACCAGGCTGCCGAGCGTGATTGGCAGCTAGCAAGCTTCTGGTAGGCAGCAGTTCAGAATTTCAAGATTTTCAGGGCTATTTTCGTATTTTCGCGTGTTTAATGAAGTACACTTTGGACTAAACATTGTAGGCACTATAAATACCTCAAGGATCAGATTCTCAAGTCATCAAGATCATAATTCCAAGCTTTTAGATTAGTTTAGTGAGAGAATTAGGTAGTTACTTAGTGGGTTCTTAGTTAGATTCAATCTTCTTTCTTCCATATCTTTTGATCCAACCATTGGATTATTAATCTGTTTGTTCCATTAGCTTAGTTTAGTTATTAGCTACAATTGTACGGTTCAATTTCTCATTTTGCATTCTGGATTAGAAGATAGCTTTACAAGGTTTGATGCTTGTATTTCAATTCTCCAACAATTAGTAAGATTTCTTGTATTTCATTTCATATTATTGTTAATCATGTTTGTCTATAGCTTAATTGTTGATTTTCATTTCCAATTAACCATGGGCTAATCCCTTGTTGCATGGTTGTATGAATACTATGGTGAATTTAGTCTCTTGTTAATCCTATGCATGAATTAGTGATCTTGTTGGATTAGTTCTCTTGTTAATGACTTGTATGAATGCTTGGGATGTTTAATTGGATTGTATGGCTTATATGTTTTAGCAATGAAATGAGAATTGAGCAATAAGAACTTAATGCATACCAAGTGTTTGATATTTGGCTTGTATGAACAATGAGAATTGCATATTTAGCCTAAGATCTCTTAATTGGAGTATTAGGAGTTGTAGAGAGATCTAGACACCTAATAGAGCCCTAGCTTGTGTTGTAGAGAGATCTAGACACTAGTTGGCTTGACTAAGACACCAATAGATCTTTTGAATGCTAGGATGGATAGGATACTAGAGGAACCATAGTAGGATTACTTCCATGTACACTTCACACTTGCTCACTTCTTTGAGGTGATAGTTAGAATTACTACTTCTTGTTGATTTAGTTAATAGAAACCATGATTGTTTTCTTGCTTTCCTAGCTATCCACCTTTGTAGACATTCAATACTCGCTTGATATAGCATCGTTTCCCTATGTTCGATATTTAACTTAGTTAACTTGCTGCGACAACAACGACCACGTACACTTGCATGGAAAACATACACGATTTTGGCAAACAAATTTTTAGCGCTGTTGCCGGGGAAACAATTACTTGTTAGGCTTGTATTGATGTTTTTATTGTTTTTCTTTATTTCTTTGTTGTTATTGATTATTCTTGGTGAGTGTTGATACTTGCTTGTTTTTGTAGGAGTGAACTCAAATGAAGATGGACGAATATAACCATTACTCGTATTCCCCACAATACACATATCCTCCTAATTTATATACCTATCAACCTTACCATATCAACCACCACCTCCACAAGAAGTTCCTTATTCTCCTAATCCATACACCTATCAAAATTCCTACTCTTATGAGGATCCATATTCCTATACCTCTTATGAAGAGCCATATTCCTACACTCCACCCATTCCTATACCTTGCCATCAAGAAGAAAATCCTCCTAGTTATGTAAATGAGACTCTAGCTCAAATTCTCAAGCAATTGGAAGAGATAAGAAGTGAAAATGAAAAGTGCTTTGAGGAGATAAACAAGAAGTTTGATGAAATGTTCATGTCTCAAAGTCATCAAATCAAGAGCTTAGAGCTCCAAATGGAGCAATTGAGCATTCAGGCCAATGAGATGTGTGAGGAGGAAGATGGGGGTAATGATGAAGATGAAGGAGAAGTGAAAAGCATGGGGGAAGAAGGGCATGTGGAAGATGATGATCATCATAAGGAGAAGAAATCTCTTTCTATTCTAGATTGTATTGGAATTCAAATGCCTATTGAACCTTCTCATGCTTTCATTGACTATGAAATTTCTATTATTAATGATGATATTGCTCATAAATTTCCTCATGCTACATTGATTAGGAAGAAAGAAGAAGAGAAGGATGAACTAGAAGAAGAAGAAAGAGAAGAGTGTGAAAAGGAAGAGAAAAAAGAAGAAATTGATGAAAGTGAAGAGGATGGTGAAGATGAGGATGAGCATGATGAGTACAAGGATCTTTATGATCAATTTGATTGTGATATTGATGGTAGCAAAGGAGAAATCCTACGTGAGATCAAAGAAGATAAAGATGATTATGAAGAGATCAAATTTACTCATGCTCAAGATACCTCCGATCTTAAGAGTTTTACTAATCCTTTTTACAATTTCATTGATTATGATATTATTCCTTTTTATGATGATATAGAGTATCCTACTCATTGTATATGCCTTGATAGGAATCTTGAAGAGGATAAGGAAATAGACGATTCAAGAGAGGGAGAGGAAGAACAAGAAGAGGAAGATGAATGTCCACTATGGGACATGAGCATAAATGGAGAAGAACAACAAGATGAAGTAGAAGATGAGCTTAAGGATGAAATGAGCATTACTAAACACTTAGACTCTTCTACTTGTGCTTTAATTGATAATGTTGTTCATTGTGAATTCGTCTTACCTCTTGATATAATTGATAATAAGTTTGAATTGAGAGTCTTCTTGAAAAAATTTGATAGTAAGAAAAGGGGGTGGATTGGTATGATGAAAAAAGATGAAGAAAAATTTGCTTGTGCTTATAAGTTCAAAATGACAAGGAAAACGGGTGTATGGGGAAGAAATCCTACTTGTTTCCTTGATTATGAAGCCTTGAGAGTAGATATAGATGGGGAGGATGACAAATATCCTTGGCCCTTTAGCTAACATTGGTGCGTCCGGCTAGGGGACGTTTAATCCAAGCGCTAGATGGGAGGAAACCCATCCTTGAAAATTTATCTTGCTATTATGTTTGCTTTGTAGTTTAGATAGTGTTATTTGTTATGATTTGTTTCATATGAGGTAGTGTGTACTATTATCTTAGTTGGTGCATGTGATTTATCCTAGTTTGGGGGTGTTGCCTCGTGTAATATATATTGTTGTTCCTTGGTTGAGTTGAGCATATATGCTTTGTTTGTTCATCACTTTATTGGGTTTGTTGTTGTTTGTTTACTTGACTATTCTTGAATCTCGGCAACACCAAAATAAATGTTGAGCTTATATATGCCTTTATTTATTCATTGATTTATTGCAAATCCAATTTTCATCACTCTTTTCCAAACTTTTAGGATCATTGATCTGAAAAAGTTTGGGGGTTGTTGGTCCCGAAACGAGTTAAATCAGTGTATGGGGGGAATACACTGATGTCAGATTTTTCTGAAAGACTCAGAAAAATGCTCTAACGCACTCAGTCAGGATTCCCTGAAGTACTCAGTATGCTGAATGTCCTCAGGGGCAGCAGGGACGGTTCAGTAATGAGTCAGATAAGCTGAGTGTGAGTAAAGTGCTCGGAAGCTCAGTAGAGATAACAAACCTACTGGCTGCTAGGAAGCGAGTCAGTTGGACTACTATCTCAGTGAGTCAGAGTACGTGCGGAAAGTGAGCCCTTAGATTCTACTCGTTTTAGTTTCTGAAAACGTTTTCTCTGAGTCACTTAGTAAATTGGTGGTTAAGGCAGAGTGCACAGTATTCAGATTCAGGATGATTGATTCAGTCCTGAAGTTAAAACCAATGCAGTATGTTCGGTTTAATATGATGACATTTATGATCCTGAATAAAACAGTAAATCAGCACACAGGGGACTTTTTAACGTGGTTCGGAGATAACCAACTCCTACGTCCACGACCTGATTTAACAGGAAGCTATCCTCAAAACCCTGAGGATAGGTACTTGGGTTTTACGTGCCAAGGGACACGAGTAGCCAACTTCCTCTCTTAGGAACTGACCCCTGGGCGTTTTACAAGTCCCAGTCCTTCTAACCAACCTATCTCACACTTTGAGAGGTTTGGTATTCTGGTTTCCAACTAAAATAGCTCTAGCAATACAAATCAATGCTAAATAATAGAGCTATCGATCTAAGCAAATACAGAGTGAATCCTACTACAACACTAGGGAAATTTAATTGCAGAGTGTTGTTTATGATATGCTTTGTGTTCTTGGATTCTTGAGAGTTTTCTCTTGGAAATTTCCCGTTAACCTTGAATGGGTGCAAGGTTCTCCATATTTATAGGCGAGATTTAAAATAGATCCGTTGGAGAAGATCAAATCAAATCTTTCATATTTTAGGTAGATTGCAGGCTAGAAATACTGTTCGACCTACCTGCCATGCTTATTCTGGCAAGTTGTCACATCACCTGCAACCTTTTTGAGACGCATTAAATGCCGCATTAAATGCCGCATTAAATGCTGCGCAGACTCCGTGCTTGCGTGTCGAAAGATCATTGGCTTTCCGCTATAACGGCTAGTTGACCTTCAGTCATTTATCCTTCCTCGTACATTCAATGCTCTGAGTCTCTTGTTAATAACTCAGTCTGAACGTGTCTTAATGGAGTCTTACTGACATTCTTTTTGTCTCTTGTCCCATAGCATAAATAACATTTTACTTTGGACTGACATGATTCAGGTGATCTGAACCAAAGCCTGAGTCAGGTCCTACGTGCATTCAGCACAGCCTGATAGGTTATTCAGCTCAGTATGTGTTACCTTTTTGCTTCGGACTTACAGGATTCAGGTGAACTGAACCAAGGCCTAAGTCAGGTCCTATGTGCATTCAGCACAGCCTAATAGGTAACACTTTACTCTTCACTGACTGAGTTCTGTCCTGAACATGCTTAGTGTATTCAGTAGAAACATCAGACAATGGTACTTCAGGAATGACTTCAGGATGAATCAGCAGGCTTCAATCTTCAGCTTCAGAACAGATAATCTTCAGCGAGACTGACTGACTTGTTCAGAATGGTTTACACTTCAGACTTCAGTAAATTGGGTCGACTCCAATATTCTTCAGTCTTTCAGCATGGTCCTCCTGTACTGAATCTCTAACCTAACTATCCTGAACTATTTTATCCTGAACACTATACTTAGGCAAATTCATCAGGGGTTTTGGGATCTAATCAAAATACTCAGATTGTCCCAACAGGGGTGTTCGTTCTTAAAATTTTTATTTGCAATGATAATTAATGTGATTGTGAGCTCTAGAAAGGTGTGATGAGGAGATTTCTCTCTCACTTGGCCAAGAAGAAAGATTTTCGTGTAAGTGGCAATTCACTCTCCTATTCTTAATTCCAACTCAAGGTATGTTTTTACACTTATCTCTATATGTGCTTTCATTCTTAGGTTTAGTTTGCTTGATCTTTAGATTGCAATTTTGAGCTTAATTGTGATTCTTGAGGTATTTTGTGCGTTGATTGGTGCATTGCATGATCTTTTCTCCACTTTGCCAAACTTTTTAGACCCTTGGTCCAAAAAGGTTTGGGGGGTGTGTTCCTTTTGCAAATCTCATTGCAATGCTACGCTTATGTTGATTCTTAGTGTTCCTATGATGTTTTGGACCATATGCTTATGTGATGCCTCGTTTTTGCTTGTTGATTTTAGCCATTGTTGCTTGTTTTGAGTAGTGGACGCATGAGATATGCTTATGGTTGTGTGGATGAGTTGAAAGTTCATGTTGGATGTAGTGGAGTTATGGCTTGATTCGTATCTTTTCTTTTGTGCTATGGATTTGATGATACTTGAGATTTTGATGATATGAGCATTTTTTATATGAGATAAGTCATGATCACCCTATACCCGTGAGGTTTTGAGCCATTTATGCTCATTTCAATCTTGAACGAACGATATTTCTTTGATGTCATTTCCACACACGTGCATTACACTCTAGAACTTGGCTTTGGTCTTGTTTGAGGCTACATTAGATGAAGATTTCACATGACATGATTTGAGGCATTTCTTTGATCTATATTGAGCCACTTTACCCTATGAGCCTACCAATGATATTATGATCCATTGTTCACCATTTTGTGCCTATTGACCTTTCCTTTGGCTAACCACACTTTAAGTTATTTTCCTTCCTTTTTGGAACTCTCTTGTCCCTATGATTAGTAGAGTGAAAAGAAGGAAGTAAGATGGGTGATATGATGAAGAACATGGTGGCCTAAAGTGGAAGATATGAAGAATTTTATGCATGGATTGAAAATTTTTAAAAAAGGCAAGTGCTAGCAAAGCATGAGAAAAAGTTAACTTTTGTTGAAAATATGGTCAAGTTGACCTTTGTTGTGAGTATGGCAATTAATTGCAAAGGAAGGGAAGAATGATCTTGAAAGTGTGATTTTGAAAAGCATAAAGAATGTGCACAATTGCATGAAGATGTGAATGACTATTACTTGATTCCTTCTATGCTTTACTAATCATACTTAGTCACTCTTATACATATCTATCCTTCCCTACCAAAGAGCCAACATTACAACCTTATGAAAGTCCTCATAAATATGTGAATGATTTGTCATTTCAAGTGGTGGAGAATTTGAGACTTGAGCCAAGCTTATGGTAGTATTTATATCATTGTGTGAAGATTGTGAGAACCTCAAACACTTGAGAGATGAGCTATACACATCTATGTGAGGATCATGACTTGTTGATTTGACAATTTGTTCATTGATTTGATTTTGATTGTTGATTTGATGAAATTGCATTTTAGACTTGTTTGATATTGAGCTATGATTCTATGGCAATTGACTTGTGCTTGATACTTCATCGATACAATTATTCCCCTATCTTATCGCTTCGTTGCTCGAGGACGAGCAACAATCTAGTTTGGGGGTGTGATTAGGGTCATAATTTCATCTTTTTGCATCCATTTTTATATGGTTTTGACGTGCTTATGTTCATATTTGACCCTAAAATGATATACTTTGTGCATTTAATCCTTTTTTTCTAGAAAGTTATGTTTTGTAGGTGAAAACAAGCAAAACGAGGAAGAAAGGAGCAAGTTTGAGAAAAGTCCAGATTTTTGGAGTCAAGCCAATTGGTGAAATTAATGTTCCATGATGAAGAGCTTGAAGAGAGGGTCGCAACGAAAGAAGAATCGAGTCAATCGGAGTCCTAGAACTCAAGATATGACAAAAATGAGAAAAGTCGAGCATAAACCGAGCCAAAATACTCAAATCGATTGCAACTCCTCTCAGCTCGGCAGAACCTACACTTGTGGTTGGCAGCCGTTGCCTGAGGCGGCAGCTGGAGCTCCGTGCAAGTGGCCGCGTGACCGCGTTTGGTAGAGATCAAGGAAGAACTCGGCAGCTGGTGACTTCGCGCGACTAGGCTGCCGAGCGTGATCGGCAGCTAGCAAGCTTCTGGTCGGCAGCAGTTCAGAATTTCTGAATTTTCAGGGCTATTTTCGTATTTTCATGCGTTTAATGAAGGACACTTTGGACTAAACATTGTGGGCACTATAAATACCTCAAGGATCAGATTCTCAAGTCATCAAGATCATAATTCCAAGTTCTTAGATTAGGTTAGAGAGAGAATTAGTTAGTTACTTAGTGGGTTCTTAGTTAGATTCAATCTTCTTTCTTCCATATCTTTTGATCCAACCATTGGATTGTTAATCCGTTTGTTCCATTAGCTTAGTCTAGTTATTAGCTACGATTGTAAGGTTTAATTTCTCATTTTGCATTCCGGATTAGAAGATTACTTTTCAAGGTTTGATGCTTGTGTTTTAATTCTCCAACAATTGGTAAGATTTCTTGTATTTCATTTCATATTTGTGTTAATCATGTTTGTCTATAGCTTAATTGTGGATTTTCATTTCCAATTAGCCATGAGCTAATCCCTTGTTGCATGGTTGTATGAATACTATGGTGAATTTAGTCTCTTGTTAATCCTATGCATGAATTAGTGATATTGTTGGATTAGTTTTCTTGTTAATGGCTTGTATGAATGTTTGGGATATTTAATTGGATTGTATGGCTTATATGTTTTAGCAATGAAATGAGAATTGAGCTATAAGAACTTAATGCATACCAAGTGTTTGATATTTGGCTTGTATGACCAATGAGAATTGCATATTAGCCTAAGATCTCTTAATTGGAGTATTAGGAGTTGTAGAGAGATCAAGACACCTAATAGAGTCCTAGCTTGTGTTGTAGAGAGATCTAGACACTAGTTGGCTTGACTAAGACACCAAGAGATATTTTGAATGCTAGGATGGATAGGATACTAGAGGAACCATAGTAGGATTACTTCCATGTACACTTCACACTTGCTCACTTCTTTTAGATGATAGTTAGGATTACTACTTCTTATTGATTTAGTTAATAGAAACCATGATTGTTTTCTTTCTTTCCTAGCTATCCACCTTTGTAGACATTCAATACTCGCTTGATATCGCATCGTTTCCCTGTGTTTGATATTTAACTTGGTTTACTTGTCGCGACAACAACGACCACGTACACTTGCGTGGAAATCATACACGATTTTGGCAAATAATAGGTCTATCCTCGATCACACTATACATCTGATCAAGAATGGAGTAGAGATGGGGAAGAACTTTGAACTTCCAAAAAATCATAGTTAGTCACAGAGAACTCAGGAAGATTACCATCAAGACGTTTAGAAGAGGATGCCATTATTATGCAGTTTTCAGAAACAAGATCTAGTTCAGGTAGACCACCAATAGTTTCACCTCCTGAAACTATTGATACTCAAAGTTAGTGGTCTTTTGAACCACTGCTCTGAAACTACTTGTTGGTCCCGAAATGAGTATAATCAATGTATGGGGGAATACACTGATATCAGATTTTCCAACTTCGGGAAAATTCTCTTTCAAAACTCAGTCAGGAAGATCCTGTGAGTGCTCACTGAACTGACAGTCTCAGGGACAGCAGGGACAAGTCAGTCAGGAACCAAAGAAACTGAGTCTCAAGAAATGTGCTCTCGGAAGCTCAGTAGAGATAACCCACCTACTGACCGCTTAAGAAGCTAGTCAGTTAGATAGCTACCTCAGTAAGCTAGAGTTATATGCGGAAGTGAGCCCTTAAGTTTCTACTCGTTTTATGCCCTGAAAACTGATTTTCATTTTTCTTAGAAATATTTGTTAAGGCTGGAACACAAGTTAATGCTCAGGAAAATTGATTTCTCATGAATTTGTAAAACGATGTTGAATGTTCAGTTTATAATGATGAAAGATTATGATCTTGAACAATAAAGTAAATCAGCACTCAGGGCCATTTTTAACGTGGTTCGGAAATAACCAACTCCTACGTCCACGACCTGATTTAACAGGAAGCAATCATCTCCAATGAGGATTGGTACTTGTGTTTTAACGTGTTGATGTGCACGAATAGCCTCCTTCCTCTCTAAGAAACTCGACCCCTTCTCGTTTTACAAGTTTCAGTCCTTCTCCCCAACCTTCTCACAAACTGAGGGGTGTGGCTTTCTGGGTTCCAACTAAGGGTGTGATAATCCGTGCTAACAAAACAAAGTTAAGGAAAAGGATTATCACTATAAGCAAAATACAGATTTGATTCCTACTACAAATCTGGGAAAATTTAAATTGCAAAGCGTTGATTGAAGTATACTTTGAGCACTTGGAATATAGAGATTTTCAATCGCTTCGAAATTTCCCGTTAGCTTTGAATGGGTGCAAGGTCATCCGTATTTATAGAGAGATTTGAAAAAGATCCATTGGAGAAGATCATTTCAAATCTTCCTATATTAGGTAGGTGTAGGCAGACATCGTACTTGTTTTGACCTTTGTTTGCCAATTTTGTGTAGCTTTCACGCAAGTGTACGTGGTCATCGTATACGTGGCAAGTTAACCATGTAATAAACTATCTAACACAGTGAAATGATGCGATATCAAGCAAGCATTGAATATCTACAAAGGTTAATAGCTAGGAAAGCAAGAAAAATGGTCTTGATTTCTATCTACTACAACAAAGCAAAGTAAAAATCTAACTATCACCCCTTAGAGATGAGCAAATATGAGATGTGTGGGCATTGGAGTAATCCTACTATGGTTCACCTAGTGCCTATCCATCCTAGGATGCAAAAGGTCACCTGATGTCTTAATCAAGCTATGACTCTAACTAGTGTCTAGATCTCTCTAACAACACAAGCTAAAGGGCTATATTAAGTGTCTAGATCTCCCTAACAACAACCAATACTCCAATTGAGAGGTCTTAGCTTCTATGCAATTCTCAATGGTCATAAGAGCATTAATACAAACACTTGGCATGCACAATATTCAATCAAGAACTTCTATGAATTAACTCAATTCTCATGTGTTGCTAACCCACTTAGGCTCTAAACATCCAATTGAACATACCAAGTATTCAAAAAATTCATCAGAGAATTAATCCATCAACATCACTTAATCATGCATAGGATTAATAGAACATTAAACTACAACATAGTATTCATACACCAATGGAACAAGGGATTATCCCATGGCTAATTGGGAATCCAAAACAACAGTTAAGAAGCTAAACATCATGATTAAGAACTAAAACAATAGAATTGAATGAAAACTTACCAAATGTAGATGAATGGAAATACAAGCTACAAACCTCCAAATGCTAAGTCTTGATCCACAACTCAAAAACATAAACCGCACCGAAGAAACGTAGGAAATTAAATGGAGATTACAATACAAAAAATGGATAAAAGATCCAATCGCTAGATTGAAAGTAATTGAAGAAAGAAGTAAGAAATTAACTTCTAATCTAATTGGTAACCACCTATTTCTCTCTCTAAACTAATCTAAGAAAATTGAATAATGAAAAGTTTCTCCAAAATCTGATGCTTGATGTATATATAGTGTTCTCCATGCATAGACCAAAGTGCCCTTCATTAAAATGCACAAAAAATAAAAATGCCCTTAATCTGCCGGAAAACGCCAAAGGCGTGCGACCAAGACCTGCTGGACGCGCGACTAGCTTATGCTCGCGTGAAGGACCGTGGCCCTTCATCGCTCGAGCCAGAACCCAGGCGCGCGACCATAGGCACACCGTCTTGCTATCAGTGCTTGTTCAGCGCGCAACCGAAACCTCTTCGTGTCGTCTAATTTTCGACTTCTTCATTTTTATCCGATTTCTCATTCGAGCCTCCAATGGTCTTTCCTTAAGTCATTTGCACTTCTCCACATGCTCAGATCACCTCGTCTCCTTCGCTCTAATCATAAACTCCTCGTTTTTGCTTGTTTTTCCCTACAAAACACACTTTCTTGCCAATACGGGGTCAATAGCACAATTTATAGCATAATAGGGTCAAATATGAACATAAACTCATCAAAACCATATAGAAATGGATGCAAAATGATGCAATTATGACCCTATCACACTCCCAAACTAGATTGTTGCACGACCTCGAGCAACGAAACGATAAGATAAGGGAATAATTGTATCAATGAAGCATCACGCACATAATCAAATGCCATAGAAACATCACTCAATATAATTCAAGTCTAGAATGTAATATCCCCTAATCAACCATCAACAAAGAATCAATGAGAATAATCAAGTAAATGAGTCAAGATCCTCTCAAGGAAGTATATATCTCATATCTCAAGTGCATGAGGCTCTCTCAATCATCACAAAAAGTACATCTACTACCATAGGCTTGGCATGAGTCTCAAATTCTCCACCACTTAAGTGACAACTTGTTCACACATCATTGAGGACTTTATCAAGGTTGTAGTGTTGGCTCTTTGGTAGGGAAGGCAACATATGGATAAAGTGACTAAGTATGATTAGCAAAGCATAGAAGGAATCATAATAGAGATCATTCACACTCTTCATGCATTTAGCAAGCACTTCTTCATGCACTTTTCTAATCAACACTTTTCAAGAAATTTCTTCCCTTTCCTCACAAGTTGTGATCATACTCACAACACTTAAGATTCAACATTTTCCTCATGCCTTTCTAGCACTTGCACTTGCACATTCTTTTCATATCAATCAATGCACTAGAATTTCTTTCCACTTTAGCCACCAAGTTCTTCACCATCTCACCAATCTTCCTTCCTTCTTTTCACTCTACTAATCATAGGGACAAGAGAGTTCCAAAAAGGAAAGAAGTATGGCTTCAAGCGTGGTTAGCCAAAGGAAAGGTTTAAAGGCACAAAATGGTAAATAATGGATCAAAATATCAATGGTAGGCTCATAGAGGCAACGTGACTTAATATATATCAAAGATGACCTCAAATCATACTATGAAAACTCATCATCTAATGTAGTCTCAAACAAAACCCAAGCCAAGTTCTAGAGTAACACGTACATGTGTGGAACTCACATCAAAGAAAATATCATCCGTTCAAGATTGAAACGGGCATAAATGGCTCAAACCTCACGGGTATAGGTGATCAAAACTCATATAATCTCAAAAATGCTCAAATAATCCAAATATCAAGAATCATAGAATCAATAACAATCTAAAAAAGACATGAATCAAGTTATAAATCCACTACACCTATCATGATCTATCAACATCATCCACACAATCATAAGCATATCTCATGCATCACTACTCAAAGCTAGCAACAATTGGCATCAATTATAAATAAAAAATGAATTATCATCTAGCATAAGGGTCTAAAGCATCAAAGAAACACATAAATCATCCTAAACATAGCATTGCAATAAGATTTGCAAAACGAACACCCCCCCCAAAAAAATTTTGGATCATAGATCTAAAAATTTTGGCAAAAGAGTTATGCAAAGATTATCCAGTGCTCAAATCAAACCAAAATACTCAAGAATCAACAATCAAGCTCAAAATAGCAATCTAAAATCAAGCAAACTAAACTAATGAATGGAAGCAAATAAGGAGAGATAAGTGTAAAGACATTCCTTGACTTGGAATCAAGAAATGGAGAGTGAATTGCCAATATCATGAAAAAAAATTCTTGGCCGAGTTGGAGGAATTTTCCTCAACACGTCTTTCTAAGCTCACAATTCACATCAACTATCATTACAAATCTAAAATTCGAAGAACGAACACACCCTCCCAAACTTTTTCGGATCAAGGATCCTAAAAGTTTGGCAAAGAATGATGAAAGTAGGATTAGCAATGAATTAATGACCAATAAAAGCATATATAAGCTAAACTCAATCAAGGAACAATAATATATACCAAGAGGCTACATCCCCAAACTAGGATAAATCAAGTGCACCAACCAAGGTAAGAAAACACACTACCTAATATATGTGATAATGAAATCCAAAACACATCCCTAAGCTTCCAGTTCCTACAAAAAGCAAACAAATCAAACAATACTATCTACACTACAAATCAAAACAAATAAGCAAGAAAAATTTTCAAGGATGGGTTGCCTCCCATCTAGCGCTTGGATTTAACGTCCCCTAGCCAGACGACACCAATGTTAGCTAAATGGCCAAGGATATATATCCTTCTTCCCATCATACTTTAATATCATAGTTTCAAAATCAAGAAAACAAGTAGGATATCTACCCCATACACCTACTTTCCTTTTCATTTTATACTTGTAAGCACATGCATATTTCTCCTCATTTCTCATCAAACCAATCCACCCCTTCTCCTACTATCAAAGATATTCAAGAGGATTCTCAATTCAATCTTATAATCAAGTATATTAAGAGGCAAGACAAACTCACAATAAACAACATTATTAATTAAAGCACAAGTAGAAGAATCTAAGGGTATAGAATTGCTCATTTCAATTGTAAGTTCCTCTTCCACTTCATTTTGTTGTTTCTCTTCAATGTAGCTCATGTCCATGAGTGGACATTCATCTACCTCTTCTCGATCTTTCTCTTTTCCTCCTCTTGAATCATCTATTTCCTTCTCCTCCACTTCTTGTTCCTTCACCTCCTTCTTCTCCTCTTCTTGATTCCTATCAATGTATACAAAGGGAGTATCATATTCATTATCATCATAGAGAGGATTAATATCATGATCAATGTAATTAATAAGAGGATTAGTAAAGCTCTTAAGATCAGAAGTTTCGTGAACACAAGGCTCTTTGATCTCCTCAAACTTATTATCATCATTAAGAATCTTCTTATCAAAATCAAAGGAATCATAAAGGTCCTTGTATTCATCATGATCATCATAATCATCCTCTTCATCATCATCTTCCTCTTCACTCTCATTATTTTCCTCTTCATGCTCTGTTGGTCCCAAAGGCAGGTTTTAGGAAAGAATACCTTTGAACAAGTCTAGAAGGGGGGGTTGAATAGACTTGTAAGGATTCAAAAAACTTTTTCAATTTATTTGGCTTATTCAGAAAACCAGCAGACTACTTGAGGTAGTCTGAATTTGAAAGTAGTGCGCTGTGAATAGTGCGGAAACATTTTTAATGAAAATCAGTTTTAGGTGATGTGCACAATTTAAGAGCAGAAATAAATAAGACGAGACACAGGGAATTTATAGTGGTTCGGACCAACTGTCCTACATCCACTCTCCTCAATCCAACTTGGACTTGAGGGGCTCTCCACTAACTTACTTACTCACTCACTTACACAGTTCGAGAGTACTACTCTCTTACAAATTGTCAATGCTACAATTGCAATTGACTCCTCACAGCTTCTACAAAGCTTTTACAAAGAATAAGTATAAATAGTGTTTTTGAGTGCAAGTGATAATATCTGACAAAGTTTCGGCTAGCTTAATATGCGTGTAAAATCCGATCCTGAAATTATCATTATTACTCTAATTTATAGGGTCAAATAACTAGCCGTTGGGATGGACTAGAAATCTGAGATCCTATAAGCTCGTATTCAATCAATCATTGTGATTGATTGAATCTCCTTCTTGATTCCCGTCAAACTTCGCGATCTACAATCAATCAAGTTTGTCCCCTTGATTGATTGATCTTCTATTCTGAGAATCTTCCTTCTATGTCGCAAGTCAACCCTTAAAATGATTCTGAAGAATCTAGGCCGAGCACAAGACCTCAGCTGATCTGTCTCCTCAGCTGGTGTACCAGTCTACTGGTACTTGGACCTCAGCTGATGTGCAAGTCTGTTGGTGTGCACCTCAGCTGGTATTCTTGACTTTGTCTGAATACGTCTTATATCCAAGCTCCTTGTCTTGTCTGCGACGTGCTCTCAGCTGATCAGCTCATCTTCTGATTTCAGTTAATCTGCTCTTCTGATATCAGCTGATGTTAACTTCTCTGATGATCTGCTCTCGATACTCCAGTGTCAGCTGCTTAAATCTTCTGTCCTCTAAAACCGGCTAAGTCCTCAAGGTCTCGGCTGGTCTTCTCTTCTATGATAGCTTCGGATCTTCTAGGCAGCAAGGTAGATTCCCCCTCACTCGAACCTATCTAATCCTAACTACTCATTAGCTAACTAACATGTTCAGCTGGTCCTATTACAACCTGATTGGTTTATTATATCATCAAAACATCTAACACAGATATCCTAACAAGTTCCCCCTTTTTGATGATATCAAAACCAACTCAGCTGATCTCAACAGATAAGCATATTCAATCAAAATCAAGATCAACATAGGACAGAAAAGAAGATCTTTAAGTAAGATCTTTAGACAGAATCAAAATGCAGCTGACAACAAGAAGTTGTCTGGAATCATAATGCTTTATTAAATCAAAAGAGTGTACAATCAAAGAGAAAGTACCTAAACCTCAGCTGACTCAGCTGGACTATTACATGAGGAGAGGTCTTCTGCTGCTGAGAGGAACTTGCAACCAGTCCAGGAATCTCTTCTCTATCTCCTTCAAAGCTGGCAGGGAGTTGTCAGAAAGTTGATGAAAGAGTTGAGTAATCTGCAGTCAATGCTTCCTGATTTCCACCCAATCTATCTTCCCACTCTCATCAGTTGGGGTTGGAAGATACTCAATCTCAGGCAACTCTGGCTGAACTTCCACCTTAAGCATTTCTTCTGTAATAGCTCTGAAGAATTTAGGAAAAGTCTCCTTCAACCAGTTTCTGAAATCAGCATTTTTCTCCCTTTCTCCTCTGGTATCTTCTCCTCTGAGGACATAGAAGTGAATCATATTCTTAGCCTTAATAGTCTTCCAGAGATCCACCAGCTCATCAGACAATTGATTGTAAAACATATCAATTGGTCCATCAACTAAAGGCTCATTTGGATCTCGGATGAACTTTCCACTTCTAGTCCTGCTGCCTTGAGAGACTGCTTTCCCTTGCTTCTTCAGCTTCCTCTGATAACGCCTCTCAAGCTCATCATTCATCTCTCTTTCCTGCCTCTTCCTCCTCTCTTCTGGAGTTTCTTTCTCAGCTAGTTGCAACTCCTTAGCCAGCTTTTCATCTAATTCAGCATTCATAATTCTTTTCTTCTTCTCCCTTTCTTCAGCAACAACCTCTTGCCTCTGCAATGCCTCAACTATTTTTTGATCCCTTAGCTCCTGAGTTTTCTGAGCAGCAATCTTCCTGGAGTTGATATAATCTTCAACATTCTCTATTCTAGCAGATAGAACCCCTTGATTGTCCACCAGAAGAACTCTCAGAGAGGCCATCTCAGCTTGCAGAGCAGCAATAGCAGCTGAGTTCTTCTCTTCCCCCTTTTTGATATCATCAATGACCGAAGCAGAGGGTAGAGAAGTAGGAAGGTTATCCACAACGGCTTTAAGGTCCTCCTGACCGTGTTTGCACTCAACAATTTGCCCTACCAACCTTTCGGAGACCAGTCTGAATCTCTCAGATTCAGCAGCAAGAGAAGCAGATGCATCATCAGTGAAAGCCCTGGCAGTTGTCTAGAAGTTCTGGAGAGTTTGGAAGAATTCAATCCGGGTAGCATACAAGCTGTCCTCCATAGCTTCCTTCAGCTTGTTGCGATGGTCTAGCAGGACTTGATGAACTTGTCTTTCAATCAGAGAGGGGGCAGCAGACTTGGCAGCTAGAAGAGTAGCTTTGACCTCCCTGATGTGGTCATCAAAATAATCCTTCAGTTGATCCAAAAATGCAGGGGTTACCTGATCAGCTGGGGAGATCTCAAAGCTTGCTGCCGGAGGAATGAATTTAGTCTCAGCTGATTCAGGATAATCCAGTGTCACCCCATCCTTGAGCAATAATGCACGGGCCACCTTCCACAACCCTTCAGGGGATGTCAGCTGGGATGGAGCCTTAACTTCCAAGGCATCCATCAGAATTTCTTCCCACTCTGTAAAAGTTGCTTCCCTCATCTCCTTTATCAAGGCCAGAAATAAGGTAATTGGCCCTTCTCTAGCTTGCGCCCAGGTAAGACCATCAGCAAGTATGTCTTGATAGGCTGGATATGGGTTAAGTTCTGGGATGTAGAGGGAAATGTGGGCAAGGGCAGATATGATCATCCCTCGTTCAAGAGGCCCCTTTGAACGATGGTGAGATAGGTGAGCTTGTTTGGCCATTTCTGTGGGGGAGTTAAGGTTATCAAGGTTGATGGGTTCAGGGTGAGATGGTTTGGGAATAGCTGAAGGCTCGCCAGAGGTAGCTATCTCCTCTGGTTCATTGCCGATTGGGATTTGTGAGGGTGAAGGATCTGCTGGGGTAGTGGAGTGTTGGGAAGGGTCAGAGAAGGGAGTAGATGAAGCTGACCTGATGGGTGAGGCAGCTAAAGGTGTCTCTGCTGGTGGAGCATCTCTAGAGGAATGTAGAACCTCTGTCTCAGCAACTGAGGGATCAGCTGATTCCTTCTCTTCTGACTCTTCTCCTTCTCAATCAGAGCCAGAGGCAGAATCCTCATCTGAATCAGCCCTCTCAGCTGATTCCTCAACAGCCTGCTCTTCTTCTTCATCAGAAGACTCGTCAACCAGCAGGGTAGCCCTTTCTGCTGAGGATTGCTTCTTCTTCAAACTGCTCAGCACGGCAGTATCATCATCCTCATCTGAATCAAAGGAGAGCTTCCTTTGAACAGGAGTGGTTTCCTTCTTAGATTTCTTCTTTTTCCCTCCTCCAGCAGGCTTTGAAGCCTTCCTCTTCTGCTTCTTTCCAGCAGAAGGACCAGGGGCAGCAGCAACTGGATCAGCTCTGGAATCTGAGTCAGCTAGTCCAATGATATCCAAGTTGCTTCCCCTTAGGAACTTGGTGTGGCTGTACTCAACAACCCATTCCTCATCCCACTCATGCTGGGGCAGCAGATGATTCAGGAGAATAGTGATCTTGGTGGCCATTGAGCACTTTGATTTGAAGCTATAAACCTGTTGCCCATTCACCTCCTTCGCAACACACCTCTTGGACTCCTGTTCCAGCCGAAACCATAGCAGACTCACCCAGTCTGCTTGCACCCCATCAAGAATCGTGCGGGCCACACTCAGGCGAAGTTTGGTAATGGTTTCCAAACTCCCCTGTTCCGCCAAGAAGACCTTGGTCACCACATCCATCAAAAACCGGAAATGCCTCCTCAGCATGGACTTCTTCAGATTCGTGGTGGTGTCCCTGTGACTCTTCCTGGCCATTAACTTAAAAGTTTCCAGGTAGTCAGCTTCTTTGTATTTGTGAGGTTGGACAACAGTGGAGGATAGGCCAAAGAGATTAGCAACTGCATCCTTCGAAATAACAACAGTCTGACCATCAATCAAGGAGCCTATAGAGTTTGGACTGAACTGGGCCTTAAGAAGGAATTAGAAGGCATAGAAGTTTAGTGTTTTATGGTTAGGGGGGGTCATGGAGATGAAGGTTCGGAGATTGTGATGTTGCAGTAGGTTTAGGATTTCTCTAATCTCAGGAACTCTCGTTGTGTCGAAATCGACACACATCTCTGCATACATCTTTTCCTTAAACAATTTTTGCATAGCCTTAGATGCCATACCTTCAAAACAGAGATTAAATGCAAAGAGAATAATATGCAGGAATACGTCGGGCAGAAAGATTAAGAGCAGAAGGTTTTCAGAAAGAAGTTAAAGGGGGTATATATAGTAATCGAAATATATGAGCAGATTTTCCAAAATTAAAACAAATCAATTTTGATCGTAGATTTGTATTTTGCATCACACAAATCAAAGGTCCAAAATAGATGACCTTTGAGAATTTTGCAGGTGATGCGTGGGTGTCCGGGTTTCGAAAGGTTTTGACCGCCCAAAAGATTCGCCTTTTTGAAAAAGGTAATGATGAAAGCACTTTTTAGAGAAATTTTAGGCGGTGAGAAATTAATTACTTCTGACACCTTATTTTGAAAAGGTAATAAATCCCCGAATTTTCGTAAGAGAAAAGATTTGATTGCCAATTTTCTAAAATAATTTTAAAAATTAGGGATTTATTAATTTTTGAAAAGATTTGATAAATAAAATAAAATTTTAATAACCGACACAAAGATCATAGAAATACTTATCGAGAAGCTGACGTGGCAAAGTCAGCTGATAAGAGCGATCCTCATGAAAATCTTTTATGCTCATCTGGGTCTTTAATGTCAGCTGACATGAACCAGCTGAAGCAAAGTGGTCTTGTCTGACTTTCATAACTTATCCCTGTATCAAGTTAGACATAACAAGATAGAGAAAAGAAAGGAAAGAATAAGAAGACATACCAGATCAGCTGATGTGAGGATCAGCTGATTACTTCAGCAGAATAGTCCTCAGCTGGGTACCAGCTGACTACCCAATTACCCAAAAACTTTCTTTCTATAGAACTGCTCCTCCATCTATCATTCCTAATTCTGCTACTAATTCTCTGAATCTTACCTCTGCTAAAGGTTTGGCAGCTGATGTCTCATGCTGAATACCATTATCCCTGCAATAGTCAGAAACAACAGAGTTAAGAAACTCAGTACCTTTATCACTTCTGATTCTGACTATGCTGAGGTCCAGCTCCTTCTGAATCCTCTTGAACAACTCCAGCATCTTGACCATAGTCTCATTCATCTTGAACAAGAACACTACCCAAGTGAATCTTGTATAGTCATCAATAATCACCAGTGTGTACTTCCTTCCACTGAAGCTAAGAGGTGAGACTGGTCCAAACAAATCCATATGAAGCAGCTGGAGTGCTTTTGTTGTTGAAGTACTCTGCACATTTTTGAATGAGGCTTTAGTCTACTTCCCTTTCTGACAGGTATCACACTTCTGCTCAGATGCAAACACCTCATTTGGTAGACCTCTAACTAGACCCTTCCTTGCAACCTTGTTGAGAGTCTTGAAGTTCAGATGACCTAACCTCTTGTGCCAGAGCCAGCTGATCTCTGATGACCTTTTAGCAACCAAACATGAGTCAGCTGGACAGCTTGCAAAATCTGCAAGATACATATTTCCTCTTCTGAGGTCAGTTAGTAGCACCTGCTCATTTAAATCATTAATAACAAGACAAGAGTTCTTAGAGAATCTTACGGAATATCCCTTGTCACAGAATTGGGATACAGACAGAAGATTGTGCATAAGCCCTTCTACATAGTAGACTTCTTCAACTCTTGTTCCTTTGATCAGCAGGGTACCAACTCCTCTGGTGACCCCAAAGTTGTTGTCACCGAACACAACTCTAGGCCCATCAAGCGTTACAAAGTCCTGGAGGAGATGCTTCTCAAAGGTCATATGCTTCGAGCAACAGCTATTAATGTACCAGACATGGCCCTTGGCTTCTCCTCTTTCTATAGGGCTAGAGTTTACCTGAAATTAAAACTCAGGCTTTAGGTACCCTATCTTTGGGTCCTGATTGGTTAGATTCGACTTTCTAGATCCATAGGTAGAGATCATCCTTATGAGGTTTAGGAGATCTCAACCTTCTACCATACTTATCCACAAAAATCATCTCCCTCAGAGGATCTTTTCTGGGGCGATGAGTGATAACAGCAAGTTTGTAGGTGGGCTGCTCAAAAGGATAATTTCAGCTTGAGCCTCCGAATGACTCATATACCTTAGCCGGTGAAGGCTTGCCTACTTTGGTTACATTAAAAGTAACCCAGGGCTGAGGTCTGTTTCGCTTGGGTTTACTCTGCTGAGATGACCCAGGCTTATCATTCCTCTGCTGATTCTGCTGAGCTCCCCTTGTCTTAGCTGAGCTATGACTTGGATTCCTCTTCTGGTCTCGGGGCTTCTGAGCCTTGGACTTATATTGGTTGTCAGCAGGCTTCTGAGTTTTAGTACTCTTCTGCTCTGCTGAAACCTTTTGATCACCAGCAGACTTCTGAGCTTTAGAGCTCTTCTATCCAGCAGGGACCTTTTCTGTCCCTCTGCTATTTTGCCCTTCTGATCCAGGTGCAGGCTCAGCTGGCCCTTTACCCTTTCGAGGATCCCTAATTAATCCACTGTCACCTTTCTTCTTCTTTTGTGGTTTGGGTTTGGGATAACCAAGACCCCTTTTATCATTCACAGTTTGTGAGGACTCAGCTATTTCAGACACGGCATTCTTTGCCTTAGTCAGCTGATCCACTTTCAGCTGAAGCTGTTGTGAATTTTTTATAATCAGCTCATTCTGCTTGAAGAGTTCATCGAACTTAGCTGTCAGCAGATTATGTTCTTCATCAAGACAGTGTTCTCAGAAAGTAGCTTTTCTATCAGCTTCTCCTATTCCTCACATTTTGTTATTAAGTCAGCAGACTTGTTAGCTTGTGAATCATAGGATATCACTGGTAGTCTAGCATTTTCTAGATCTTGTCTCAAGCTTAAAACTTCAGCTTTCAAACTTGAGTTCTCCTCTTCCAGCTTAGAACAAACTTTTAAGGAGGATTGGAGATCAGACAACAACTTGTGTATATCTGACTCCATAGAATAGGTAGAGGAGCAAGATGAGCTAACAGAGGGTGTAGGAGAATTTACCTCTTCTACCTTAGCCATGAGGCAGATGTCATCCTCTGATTCAAAATCAGATGAGGATGAAGATGTGCTGATATCCTGCTTCTCCTCCTCTGCCAGCAGAGCTCTCTTATCAGCGAACCTGCGATCTCTCTTGATCCTCTTCTCTTCTCTCTCTCTAGGGGTAAGCTGAGGACAATCATAGCTGAGATGTCTTGGCTTGTTGCAAGTGAAACAAACACCATCTCCTCCTCTTCTGGGACTTGGTTCCCTCCTTCTCTCTGGAGACTTGTATCTGGTCTCCTGTTCATCTGATGGTCTTCTGGCATCAGATGACTTCTGGTATCTTCTGGAAGAATCACTCTTATTCTTCTTCCAATGAGATCTATACTTCTAGAACTTGTTTGACATCTTGTCAAACTTCTTGGTCAATAAAGTAAGTTGCTCCTTTAAGCTCATGTCCTCTGGAGTAGAGGACTTCTCTTGGCTATCAGCTGTAGCAGAGAAAGCGACATTCTTTGTGGCTGATGAAGTTGGAGTCTCATCTTCTTGATCTTCTTCTTGGATATCGAACTCATGTGCCTTCAGATGAGATAGCAGTGTATGATGACTCATCTCAGATAGATTCTTTGTCTCTTTAATTACCGTCACCTTCACTCTCCATCTTGGAGTAAGAGATCTCAAAATTTTGTTATTAATCTCTTTCTCCGAGTAATCCTTTCCTAAAGAGCTTGCCTTATTCAGTATGTTTGTCAGCCTCATATCTAGCTGATCAATGGTTTCATCAGCTTTCATTTTAAATGTGTCAAAGGTATGTAGAACGGCTTGAAGCTTGTTCTCTTTGATTTGATCTGTCCCTTCACACATCAGGGAGAGTTTTTCCCACATCTCCTTAGCAGTTTTGCACGTCTTGATTTTCTCTATATACTCTTTGGAGAGAGTCTCAATGATTTCTGTTCTGGCCACTTGAACTAGGCTGAAGAGTTTCCTTTCAGCATCGTTTAGTTCACTCTTCTTCTTTTCTGTCTTCCTTCTTTCACTGATTTCAGCTTCTGGAGTTTTGCCATCACTTACTCCTTCCCAGAAGAACTTGATTGGCCCTTCCTCCAGAACATCTAGCATCCGATCATGAATGGCTCCAAGGTGATTCTCCATTCTGAATTTCCAGTAATCATAATCCTCTATGGAGAATTCAGGCAACTTCTTTGTCTTGGATCCACTCTTTTTGTAGGAAGACATATCTGCAAGTGATTTGATTAGGGTCATAATTGCATGTTTTTGCATCCATTTCTATATGGTTTTGATGTTCTTATGTTCATATTTGACCCTAATTTGGTATAAATTGTGCTATTAACCATTTTGTGGCAAGAAAATATGTTTTGTAGTGAAAACGAGCAAAAACCAGCAAAAGACGAGCAACTTTGTAAAAGTTCAGAAAATGTGACTTGATCCAATGGAGGAAAATGATATACCATGTCGAAGAGTTCGAAGAGAGGGTCGCAACGGAAAAAGAATCGAGTCAATCGGAGCTCTAGAACTCAAGATATGAAGAAAACAAGAAGTCGAGGATCAATCGGACGAGTCGAAGCCGGGCTCGAGCGACCACAGGCCACGTTCGTACGACCACAAGCCACGTTTGTGCGAGAACCCTCTGGTTCGGGCCGCAAAGCATCACACGAACGCTCACACGAGCCCGCATTCGTGCGACCACCTGCTTGTGCTCGTGCGAAGGCTCGGATTTCCAATTTTCGAAGGGCAGTTTAGTCTTTTCGCGCGTTTAATGAAGGGCATTTTTGACCAAGCATTGTGGGCACTATAAATACCTCAAGGATCAGATTTCCAAGGGGGGATTATCATCTTCATTAGTTAGATCATTAGGTAGTTTTAGAGAGAGAGATTAGAGGTTATTAGTGGGTTCTTAGTTAGATTCAATCTTCTTTTGTCCATAACTTTTGATCCGTCCGTCGGAATTTCGATCTGTTTGTTCCTACGTTCTTCTCTCGATTCAAGCTACATTTCTACGGTTCAGTTTTGTATTTTTCATTCCGGATTTAGAGATAGCATTTTCAAGGTTTGATGCTTGTATACAATTTCTCTTCATATGGTAAGATTTCCTTTAATTCTCTTGTATTAGTTAATATTCATGATGTTTACATTGTTCATTGTTGATTTCCAATTCCAATTAGCCATGGGCTAAGTCCTTGTTGCATGGTTGTATGAATACTATGGTGAACTTAGTCTCTTGTTAATCTTATGCATGAATTAGTGCTCTTGTTGAATTAGTTCTCTTATTAATGACTTGTATGAATGTTTGGTATGTTTAATTGGAATGTATGGCTTATATGTTTTAGCAATGAAATGAGAATTGAGCTGTAAGAACTTTGTGCATACCAAGTGTTTGATATATTGCTAGTATGACCAATGAGAATTGCATATTAGCCTAAGACCTCTTAATTGGAGTGTTAGGAGTTGTAGAGAGATCTAGACACCGAATAGAGCCTTAGCTTGTGTTGTAGAGAGATCTAGACACCGAATAGAGCCTTAGCTTGTGTTGTAGAGAGATCTAGACACTAGTTGGCTTGACTAAGACACCAAGAGATCTTTTGCATGCTAGGATGGATAGGATTCTAGAGGAACCATAGTAGGATTACTTCCATGTACACTTCACACTTGCTCACTTCTTTGAGGTGATAGTTAGGATTTACTTTGCTTTGCCATAGTAGATAGAATCCATGATCTTTTCTTGCTTTCCTAGCTATTAGCCTCTTGTAGACATTCAATGCTTGCTTGATATCGCATCGTTTCCCTGTGTTCGATATTTAACTTGGTTAACTTGCCACGACAACAATGACCACGTTCACTTGCGTGGAAATCATCACGATTTTGGCAAACAAGTTTTTGGCGCCGTTGCCGGGGAAACGATCTCTTTGTTGAGCGAGTTGTTGATTGTTTACTTGAATGTTTTTTAATATTGTTGGTTTGTATTGTTTGTTTGCTTGAGCATCCTTGAGTCCCGGCAACGCCAAAATAAGTTTTTGGCGTCGTTACCGGGGAAATGATCACTTTGTTAGGCTTGTATTGATGTTTACTTTGTTTTTCTTTGTTTCTTTGTTGTCTTGACTATTCTTGGTGAGTGTTGATACTTTTTTGTAGGAGTGAACTTATTTGAAGATGGAAGGATACAACCATTACTCGTATCCTCCACAATACACATACCCTCCTCAACCATACACATATCAACCTCATCCATATTCACCATACCCATATCAATCTCCACCTCAACAATTCTACCACCACCCATACCATTATCCCTATCCTTATTCCTCTCCCTACCCATATCCATATTCATATCCTCCTCCTCCACACATGTCTAAGGAAGAAGAAGTAGAAAAAGAAGAGAAAGAGAAAGATGAACAAGAAGAAGACATATATGATCTAATTGATAGATTTCTTGAAGAGAATCAAGATTTAAATGAGGAAGATTTCAAGATAATCTTGAACTACAATGATAAAGGATCTTATACCCCTTTTTCTTTCACTATTTGTACTAAGTCTCTTAATGTTGACATTTATGATTCTACTTCTCTTGCTAGATTTGATAGGAATAAAGTGAAAGAACAAGAAATAGAGGAGAAGGAAGGAGATGATTCAAGAGGAGAAAAAGAGATTAATCAAGAAGAGGTAGATGAATGTCCACCTATAGACATGAGCTTCATGGAGGAAGAACAACAAAAGGAAGTGGAAGATGAGCTTGAAGGAGAAATGAGCATTTCTAAACCCTTAAACTCTTCCACTTATGCTTACATTGATAGTGTTGTTCATATTGATTTTGTCTTACCTCTTGATATAATTGATTATAAGTTTGAATTTAAATTCTTCTTGAATATTTTTTATAGTAGGAGATGGGGGTGGATTAGGTTGAGAAGAAAAGATGAATTTTCTTGTGCTTACAAATATAAAATGAGGAGAAAATTGAGTGTATGGGGTAGAAATCCTACATGCTTTCTTGATCATAATGCTTTGAGGTTAGAGTTTGATGGGGAGGAGGCCAAATATCCTTGGCCATTTAGCTAACATTGGTGTCGTCCGGCTAGGGGACGTTAAATCCAAGCGCTAGATGGGAGGCAACCCATCCTAAAAAATTTCTTGCTTATTAGGTTGCTTTGTAGTTTAGTTAGTGTTATTTGTTTTGATTTTCTTCATATGAGGTAGTGTATTCTATTACCTTGGTTGATGCATGAGATTTACCCTAGTTTAGGGGTGTTGCCTCTTGTATATATGGCGATTTCTTGGTTTACTTGAGCTTATACATGAATTGTTTGTTCATTGATTCAACACAAACTTTCATCACTCAATTACACAGTTCGAGAGTACTACTCTCTTACAAATTGTCAATGCTACAATTGCAATTGACTCCTCACAGCTTCTACAAAGCTTTTACAAAGAATAAGTATAAATGGTGTTTTTTAGTGCAAGTGATAATATCTGACAGAGTTTTGGCTAGCTTAATATGCGTGTAAAATCCGTTCCTGAAATTATCACTATTACTCTAATTTATAGGGTCAAATAACTAGCCGTTGGGATGGACTAGAAATCTGAGATCCTATAATCTCGTATTCAATCAATCATTGTGATTGATTGAATCTCCTTCTTGATTCCCGTCAAACTTTGCAATCTACAATCAATCAAGTTTGTCCCCTTGATTAATTTATCTTCTATTCTGGGAATCTTCCTTCTATGTCGCAAGTCAACCCTTAAAATGATTCTGAAGAATCTGGGCCGAGCACAAGACCTCAGCTGATCTGTCTCCTCAGCTGGTGTACCAGTCTGCTGGTACTTGGACCTCAGCTGATGTGCAAATCTGCTAGTGTGCACCTCAGCTGGTCTTCTTGACTTTGTCTGAATACGTCTTATATCCAAGGTCCTTGTCTTGTCTGCGACGTGCTCTCAGCTGATCAGCTCATCTTCTGATTTCAGCTGATCTGCTCTTCTGATATCAGCTGATGTTAACTTCTCTGATGATCTCCTCTCGATACTCCAGTGTCAGCTGCTTAAATCTTCTGTCCTCTAAAACTGGCTAAGTCCTCAAGGTCTCGGCTGGTCTTCTCTTCTATGATAGCTTCGGATCTTCTAGGCAGCAAGGTACCCCTCACTCGAACCTATCTAATCCTAACTACTCATCAGCTGACTAACATGTTCAGCTGGTCCTATTACAAGCTGATTGGCTTATTATATCATCAAAACATCTAACACAGATATCCTAACATGCTCTTCCTTTTCACTCTGTTCTCTTTTCTCTTCTAGTCCAACCTTCTCTTCTTCTTGATCCCTAATAAATTCAACTTGAGAAATGTTATAAGCAATATCACAAATAAGAATAGTAATATCATATTCAAATGAATCATGAGAAGGAATAGTAGAAATTTTAACATTGGAAAAATCTTGAAAAGAAAGAACTTTGTTCTCCTCATGATCATTAACATCTTCATCTTCCACATTGCCTTCTTCCCCCATACTTTCCACTTTTCTGTCAACTTCATCATCTAGATTACCCCCATCTTCCTCCTCCAACATTTCTTCACAAATTTCATAAGCTTGTTGGCTCAATTGCTCCAATTGGAGCTCTAAGCTATTGATTTGATGACCTTGAGATATGCAAATTTCATCAAACTTCTTGTTGGTCTCCTTAAAGCGTCTTTCATCTTCCCTTCTCATCTCATTTAGTTATCATGAGAAATTGAGCTAGAGCCTCATCTAAATCACTTGAAGAAGTGTTTTCTTGATGGGAAGGCATAGGAGGAGATGGTTCAAATGAGTATGTATCTTGGTAAGGAATGTAGGAATATGTATATTGATAAGTATCATGAATTGAGTAGGAATATGGATCTTCATAGGAGTAGGAACCTTGAGATGCATATGAATTAGGAGGATTAAGATCTTCTTGTAGAGGTGGTGGTTGATATGTGTAAGGTTGATATGTATGAATTAGGAGGATATGTGTATTGTGGAGAATACGAGTAATGGTTGTATCCGTCCATCTTCAATTGAGTCCACTCCTACAAAAATTTGCAAGTATCAACACTCACCAGGAATAATTAAAGACAAACAAAGAAACAAAGAAAAATAAAGTAAACATCAAGACAAGCTCAACAAAGTGATTGTTTCCCCGGCAACGGCGTCAAAAACTTGTTTTTCAATTTCGTGTAGCTTTCACGCAAGTGTACGTGGTCGTCGTATACGTGGCAAGTTAACCAAGTAATAAAATATCGAACACATGGAAACAATGCAATATCAAGCAAGCATTGAATGTCTACAAAGGTTAATAGCTAGGAAAGCAAGAAAAAGGGTCTTGATTTCTATCTACTTCAACAAAGCAAAGTAAAAATCTAACTATCACCTCTTAGAGATGAGCAAATGTGAGATGTGTGTGCATTGGAGTAATCCTACTATGGTTCACCTAGTGCCTATCCATCCTAGCATGTAAAAAGTCACTTGATGTCTTAATCAAGCTATGACTCTAACTAGTGTCTAGATCTCTCTCACAACACAAGCTAAAGGGCTCTATTAAGTGTCCAGATCTCTCTAACAACACTCAATACTCCAATTGAGAGGTCTTAGCTTCTATGCAATTATCATTGGTCATAAGAGCATTAATACAAACACTTGGCATGCACAATATTCAATCAAGAACTTCTATGAATTAACTCAATTCTCATGTGTTGCTAACCCACTTAGGCTCTAAACATCTAATTAAACATACCAAGTTTTCAAATAATTCATCAAAAAAAAGAATTAATCCATCAAGATCACTTAATCATGCATAGGATTAATCGAACACTAAACTAGAACATAGTATTCATACACCAATGCAACAAGGGATTAGCCCATGGCTAATTGGGAATCCAAAACAACAATGAAGAAACTAAACGTCATGATTAAGAACTAAAACAATAGAATTGAATAAAAATTTACCAAATGTAGATGAATGGAAATACAAGCTACAAACTTCCAAATGCTAAGTCTTGATCCACAACTCAAAAACATAAACCAAACCATAGAAGCATAGGAAATTTAATGGAGATTACAATTTAAAAAATGGATTAAAGATCTAATGGCTAGATTGAAAGTAATTGAAGAAAGAAGTCAGAAATTAACTTCTAATCTAATTGGTAACCACCTATTTCTCTCTCTAAACTAATCTAAGAAAATGGAATAATGAAAAGTTTCTCAGAAATTTGATGCGTGATGTATATATAGTGTTCTCCATGCATAGACCAAAGTGCCCTTAATTAAAACGGTCAAAAGATAAAAATGCCCTTAATCTGCCAAAAATTGCCAAAGGCGTGCGAGCAGCTTATGCGCGCGCGAAGGCGCATGACCCTTCGTCACTCGAGCCAGAACCCAGGCGCGCGACCACAATCACACCATCGCGCGACCATTTCATGTCCGACGTGCGACCAGAACCTCTTTGTGCCATCAGATTTCTGACTTCTTCGTTTTTATTCGATTTCTCATCCGAGCCTCCTAGGGTCTTCCCTTGAGTCATTTGAACTTCTCCACATGCTCGGATCACCTCGTCTTCTTCGCTCTAATCACAAACTCCTCGTTTTTGCTTGTTTTTTCCTATAAAACACACTTTCTTGCCAACACTGGGTCAATAGCACAATTTATAGCATAATAGGGTCAAATATGAACATAAACTAATCAAAACCATATAGAAATGGATGCAAAATGATGCAATTATGATCCTAATCAACCTTTCCCACGCTTAGAATGGAGATTCTCTGATCCGCCGCCTGCAGGTCTAAGAAACATTAAATGCAGCGCAGACTGTACATATGTGTCACCTCCTCACTGGCTGTTTGTTCAAATGGCTAGTTCTTGATGCGACTTTATGCTTTCTCATACATTTAAAACTATAAGTGTCTCGTTCTTTACTAGATCAAATATTTATCTTATTCAGAGCTACTGACATTCCTTTTGTTCCTCATATTTTAACATAAATGCTAACTCACATTGCTTCAGTAACCTTTTCTGTCAAGATCTTATGAGTGTCAGTAAGAGATCACTCAGCCTGATTACTCAGGCTACATCCGCCATCGCTGAGTGAGTCTTGACCTGAGCATTCTTAGAGTACTTAGTAAGAACATCATCAGTGAAATCTTTAGGATGACTTCTCTTTTTTTCAGGACGAACTTCAGGTTCTTCAGGATCAACTTCTGGTCCGACGTCTTCAGGACGAACTCTGATCTTCAGGATTGAATCTCTTCTTGACTTCAGATCTGCTGGACGTCTCCATCAATCATTAGTCTTCAGTGTGTTCCCCCTGAACTGAATACATATGAATAGAAAAACTATTCTAACCTGACTATCTTGAATTCTATCATCCTGACAAACTATACTTAGGCAAATTCATCAAGGGGTTTTGGGATCTGAATCAAAACACTCAAATTGTATCCCAACATTTTGTTTTTTTAATTTCAACTTATTTTTATAACTTCTACATAAAATTGAGATTATCACTTTATAAAATTGAAGGAATAAATTTATTTTAAAAAAGTAATTACTCACGATCTCATTAAAAAGTACAGATTCATATTGTTGGAATGTACATATTAAATTTAATTAAGAAAAATAAATTACTACTTCATGTAGCCATAGATAATACAGCTACAATACAATGAGTGAATATGAAACTTGGTATTGTAAGAATTATTCTCTAATTAAAATCATTTCGTCTCCACTCTCACTACTACTCCCAAGTCTTTCTCACCCCCTTTCAAAACATTCTCCACCCCCTTACTACACATAGCTTCCTCAATCAACTCATCATGAAATTTCTCAATACACATTCCTTCACCTCACCACAACTAGCTCCAACATAAGAAATTATAGCATTACAATGCTCAGGAGGATTAGGCTCGGAAATTTACCTTTGTTCACATGAGGACTCAATGAAGTAGCTAGTTGGCCCATTTGAAACTCAAGGCTCTTGATTTGATTCCCTTGTGACTTGCATAGATCATCGAACTTTCGATTCGTTTCTTCATGCTTCCTCGCGTTCTCTAGCCTCATATTCTCTAGTTGCTTCACAATATGTGCCAATGTCTCATTCACACTTGCCTTCCCTTCATTGTTGGCCGGTTTAGCACCTGAATCAATATCCGGAGGCAATTGAATTGCTCCCTTAGGGTTAGAATACGAGAAGTTCTCGTGCCTCTTGAAATTAGGATTGTATGGAGGATTCCCTTGGTTCGGTTGATAAGGAGCTCCTTGTGGACCTTGAAATATTGGTTGAAAAGGAGAAGCAACATAAGGTTTGGGATTATTTGGATAGGAATTGTTGTATTGAGTTCTCTCCATGTAGTTGACTTCTTCTTGAACTTGAGGAATATGTTGAGGCACACTCTCCACAACATTCACTTGCATAGGAGGAGGAGCTTGAGCTTGATGCCCTCCATACGTCATCATCATCATCATCACATTTTTCATATTCTCTTCCAACAAAGAGACTCGATCACCCGTTCCCACACTCGTTTGGCTTTGGAAAGAATCATTGACGACTATGTTCTCAATAATGTCATTCACTTGAAGCACCGCACTCATCCACACGGATCCACCCGCACAAGAGTTCAAATAGTTTTTGTCCATCTCATTAAGCCCAATGGTGAAGGTTAAAAGCATGTCTTCCTCTTTGAATCCATGTTGAGGACAAGCCAAAAGCAAAGCTTGATATCTTTCCCATGCATCCGAAATAGTCTCTCTTGATCTTTGGCAAAAATTCTTGATAGCATCTCTAGCCTTAAACATCTTGGAAGGAGGATAAAATTTCTTCAAGAACTGTGAGCTCAACTCTTCCCATGTGGTAGCCTTAGGAGTCATGGATTGGATCCATGTATTTGCTCTCCCTTTCAAGGTAAAAGTGAAGAACCGTAGCCTCTTCTCATTATCTGTCATGCCTTGATACTTAACTGTATCACAAATCTCCATGAAGTTACTAAGATGGGCATTAGGATCTTCCTTCTCATCGGGTCCATCAAATTGAGATTCTTTGAGCATCCTCAAGAGATTAGGACTCATTTCAAATTGCTCGGCGTCGATTGGTGGCATCTCTATCCCATCATAGAATTCACGAACCATTGGCTTGAATTAATCCTTCAAAAGTGGTTCATTATTTGGGTTATGGTCAATGTGAGGGGCTATTTGTGGTCTATAGTGTTGAGGTGGTTGTGGTTGATAAGGGTAGTATGGATAGTTTTGTGGTGGTGGTGGTGGGTAATAGGGTTGGTATATAGGAAAGTTTGGGTATGGATAGTGGTAGGGATGATTAAGTGGTTGATTTGGTGGTTGGTATGGTGGATATGGTAGGTTAGGATTGGGTATATTTGGATTAGGTAGAGGAACATCTCTTTGAGCCAAGTGTTCTTCACTTCGGTGCACTTGGGGTCTAACTTGTCCCTCATTTCCATCTTCTCTAGCTTTGTTTTCTTGGTTCTCCATGATCTCTTGATCAAGTCTAGCTTGTCTTCTCAAAGTAGCTTCAATGTTCAAGTCAAGAGGTACTACACTTCCCCCTTGGCTTCTTGTACGCATATACCTACAAAGAGGCAACAATCAATCACAATATCCAACAAGAAACAAACAACAACAAGCTTAACAAATTAATTATTTCCCCGGCAACGGCGCCAAAAAGTTGTTTGTCTATTTCGTGAATGCTTTCACGCAAGTGTACGTGGACGTTGTGGCTTAGGCAACTTGACCAAGTAATAAAATATCGAACACATGGAAATGATGCGATATTAAGCTAGTAATTGTCGTTTACAAAAGTAATAGCTAGGAAAACAAGAAAAGATTCTTGGGTTCTATCTACTTTTCAAGAAGGAATAGTAAATTCTAACTATTCCCTTTTACAAGTGAGCAAGTGTGCGGGAGATATGCATTGGAGTAATCCTACTATGGTTCATCTAGTATCCTATCAATCCTAGCATGCAAGATCCCTTGATGTCTTAAACAAGCCTAAGTGTTCTATCAAGTTCCTAGATCTCTCTACAACACCCAATACTCCATTTGATAGGTCTTAGCTTCTAAGCAATTCTCATTGACATAAAAGCATTAATACAAACACTTGGTGGGCACAAACTTCAATGAAGAACATCCTTGAATTAAATCAATTCTCATGTGTTGCTAACTCACATAGGCTCAAAATATCCAATTGATTACATCAAACATTCAAACAAATCATCAAATTGGAGAATTAATTCATCAAGATCACTTAATCATGCATGGAATTAATAGAACAATAAATTACACCATAGTATTCATACGCCAATGCAACAAGAAATTAGGCCATGGCTAATTGGGAGGACAAATCAACAATTAAGCAAGTAAACAACATCATTAAGACTAAATTGAAAGAAAATTACAAGAATCTTACCAATTAAGAATAAATTGAATAACTTTCATACTACCTTGAAATGCTAACTCTTGATATGGAAATCCAAATGCAAAATTGAACTGTAGAAATATAGCTAATAACGAGACTAATCTAATGGAATAAACGGATCGAAGATCTAATGGTTGGATTCAAGTAATTGAAGAAAGAAGTATGAAAATTAGCAAAAACTCACTAAGTGACTTCCTAATCTCTCTCTAAAACTTCCTTATGAATCTAAGACTAATTGGTGATGCTTTGGAATTTGATCCTTGAAGTATTTATAGTGTCCACAATACTTAGACCAAATTTCCCCTTATTAAACGCATGAAAAGATGAAGTTGCCCTTAATTTCCTCATTTTCTGAAGGCGCGCTCGGACAGCCCCTTGCAGCCGCTAGAACATTATCGGTCAACCGCCACCATGAAGGTGGTCGAGCGGCAAGAATTCTGTCTTCCAGAGATTGTAGCTCGATCGTCTTCACTGGGGTGCTCGGACATAGAAGGATCAACACAGTTCTCCGGCATCCATTTTTTACTTTTTCATTTTCGATCATATGGCTCGTCCAAGCTTCTTAAGATCTTCATTTGAGTCATTTAAGCTTCCTCATGTGCTCGGATCACATCATCTCAACCTCTATAATCGTGAATTCCTTGTTTTTGTTCGATTTCACCTATTAAACACACTTTTCTTGCCAAAAAGGGTTAATAGCACAATGTATAGCATATTAGGGTCGATAATGAACATAAACCAATCAATATCATGCTAAAATGGATGAAAAATGATAAAATTATGACCCTAATCATATATATATATAATTACTAAGAACAATTAAATATCATTAAATAGAGTAAAATACATGCAGTTAATAACGCAAAAAACTTTTAAGAATTTTTGGCAAGTGTTTTAATCCATGGAAATGTTATATCTAAAAATTACTCTCAATCTTCACCTTTCGTAGGTGTTTGGTGGTACATACTACAGATTCAGGTTGAGCATCGTCATCATGATGAAAGCCTGGGGTATTTATTATTCTCTTGGTATTATGGGGTGTCGTGTCAGTTGGGGTTTAAAGTTTCTCATCACCAATTGAGAAAGAAGTTATTTGTACACATGTAATATTTTAAGTCATTAGTTTACTAATATTTGTATAAATATCTTTTTTTATTTTAAATTGTAATGAATATTAAGAAAAAATATATTGATCATTAGCATAAAGATTAAAAGATATGACTTTTTCATTTGCAGTCGGCTTTTGCATTCCATCAGTTGAACTTAGAGTTTGGATCATCTGGTTTGGAGACCTTTAAGTAAAAGAAATAACATTAATGTATTTATATATATATATATATTTAATAAATTATTAAATGTACATATTTTATTTGATTTAATTTACATTTAATGAATAGTTGTGATTGTTGTACCTGTGGCAGTGGCATTGTTGAACCAATTTGTTGTTCAATCGTTTCAATCAATTTGTTATCATCTGATACCTTCACAACAGTGTACTTATTCCAACCCTTGGTCAAGTGTAAGTTTGATATTTCAAAATGAAAAATTAATTTCCGACCAATCAAACATTCTATCTCAGTTGGTAATGCATCTGTCTACATTAGTAAGTTGAAAATAAATAAATTACTCATTAACTCTTCTGAATTAGCTATATTTTGTAAAATATGATAAATGAGTCATATTACCTTATGTAAATCATTTAAAACGTCGGGAGGCATTTTGCAAATGAGTTGGATAACTTCGTTATGGAATACTGTCAAATATGTTGATCCTAATTTGCCAGCAACGCGGATCACCAATTTGAACCTATTTCAAATACAAAATAAAAATAGTACATATATTTGTTACATAAATAAAGTGACATAGGAGTATACCTTTTTTGGAAGTTAGGTAGTATTACATCATAGTTGGCACACGTGAATTTGTTATCATTTTATGATATTTTTATCCTGCATTTTGGGCAAACATTGTAGAACCAACCGTAGTCTGCCTCAATATTTTCAATAGTAGTTATAACCACGCAATAGCATTCCTAAAAAGTTAAGTTGAGAATATATTTATTTTATTTTGTATTAAGACATGAACAAAGAATTTGTGTATGCGGTCGAAGTAAGTTACCTCGGAAATTTCAATTATTTCAGAAATGGAGATGACATCCATTTTTGTCATTGAAGTCGGCATTTCGAGATGTGTGCTTGCGTTGAGTATGAACTGAATTTTTCGTACATGGATGTGATTGAAGACTGTAGAGACATAGTAACATAAAAATTTGTATATATTTATTATGATATAGAATTAATAATTATAGCATATTGTGTTGAAGGAGCTAACCTCTGAAGAAATTCATGCACTTCCGGTATGGTTTCATTAATGGTGAGACAACTTGCATACATAGAATTGGACAAACATTTTCCTGTTATTGAAGTTGGAGTCATTTTTTTGTGCACACAGTTTGTAAATTTAAAATACACTAAAATTAGTGGTTATATGGAGATTAAAATATTGAAGTAAAATTCACATGAGAAATTATGTTGTAAATGAATTGAATGAAATTTTATAACAAAAATTTTTTTATCAATTGAGAAAAATACTGTGCTAGTTTATCAATTATTAATTTTCAACGTGTGAAATGAGAGGATTCATAGATGTAAATTGAAGCATATTCTACAAAGTAATTTGATTTGATAATTATTGTTACGGATTCATTTATGATATATTTGTATGTTAATATTGTTGGGAGGTTACGGTGGGCGGTTAATGAATTTTTAAAAAAAAATTGAAAGATATTGCAAAATTATAATTTTTACTTGCAAATTTGGTAACCGCAAATCTATTCGTATTCTAATTTTAACTTTGAAAATTTGTTAACCGCAAATCTTTTCTTATTTGATTGTTCACTTTGGCGTAGTCCAAAGTGATGACAATATCGTGTGTTGGGTGTTCGTCTCTATACTTGAGCAAGTTTTCATAATATCCCTCCTATAATGTGCAGATAATAATTGTATGCCTTTATAAAAGGAGAACTAAAATTAGTTGAAATGAATACGTATATATGTAGATTTTAAAAAATAGTCGAGTGAGCACGTAATGAAGCTTGACTTCCAATTTGTTGGTCATCATGTTGTTCACATGCACGGGCTCCACGTGGAAAATATCAGTAACGACTGCTATTACATCTACAATTAAAATTTTATATTGGATTATTAAATTCACAACATAGTAACATGATTGAAAAAGTGAGTTTTTTTTACCACGTAGTATTCTTTATTCGTGATCAGATTGCTGTTGCATATCTGTAAAAGATATAAAATCGTATTGTGGTGACATTACTTCAAGTGCAACAGATCTCCTCATTTCCGTGTAATGGTGGAAGATAATTTTGTATGGGTGTTTGGTATGCAATATCAGTCCATCAGATTTTCAATAACAAAATTATACAATTCATATGTTTGTCCTTCTCGAACAATATTCTCAAACCTTTTTATTAAATACTTCCGTATAGTCTCCTGTATTTTAGTCCCCTACATAAAAAACATATTATGTATTAACATGTGTGTCTGATTATTTTTTATGAAACCATAACAAATATACATTAAAGTGAATAACTGTGTGAAAAAAGCTTACTTGTTCGTCTAATAGTATTATTTCCAAGAAACATTTTTTTCCATCTCTTGAGAGGACCATCCAAGAACGTACTACATTCACATTCACTCTCCATGTTTCCTTGTCAGAAGTAATTTCATGTAACAAAGAAAAGTTGGATGACATTATGCGCAAGAAAAAATTGTGAAAGGATGACAAATGTTGTAAAATGTAAGTAGAATGTTGATTTATAAGTGTAATGAATCTACAGGAAAATAATGTTTGACAATTTTTGTTTTCTGCAGTTTTTTTTTTTTTTTTGTCAAAGAGTGATAGTTAGGTTTACTATTTCTTGCTCACACACACTTGCTCACTTGTCAAAGAGTGATAGTTAGGTTTACTATTTCTTGCATTGGGAAGAAGATAGAATTCAAGACCTTATCTTGTTTTCCTATCTATTGCTTTTGTAAACGACATTACTTACTTTACATCGCACCGTTTTCCTGAGTTCGATATTTTTATTACTTGGTTAACTTGCCACATATACAACATCCATGTACACTTGCGTGAGAGCCCTCAATTTTGGCAAAAATAAGGGCATATTAGTCTTAAGATAATATAATTAGTGCATGAGAGGTGGTAAAAATGATAAGTTTTAGGACACTTGTCATCTAATTAAGCTACTTAAGCTTAAACAATGTCACCTCATCACATGCAAACATATAAATAGGTCTCTTGTACCCACTTTTCTCTCTCTAAGTTTATTTGAATACAAAATTACTTCTCTCAACTTTCTCTCTCTATATTATCCAATTTCTAATTTATCTTTGATTGTTGTTTGGAGGAATTGAAGTGTAATATCAGCCATATAATCTCACAATTAAGAAATTCTTCCAACACTTCCATTCAATATTGGCGGGGAGTGCATTAAGGAGGAAATTGCTATTTTAGCTTGTGGAATTTGGAAAGATAGATGTAGAGTGTTGATGCAAATTAACGAGAATGAAGGTAGAGGTTCAGATGCATACAAACTTAATGCAGATTGGGCGATGGACTTCTTGGAAGCATATAAAGAAAGTAATAATAAACTAAGAGGGACCTATCTGGGAGGCTCAAGCGCGGCAAACCGAAGCTTAAAATTTTCATGGGGCTACGATTAAAGTAGATGTGAACCTTCATGAAGAAGATATAGCAGTAGCAATTGGTGTCCTTCAAACATGTGCGAATGGTACAATTTTGATGGTTACAACTAAGATAATCAAATACCGAGGAACTGTCTTAGGTACGAAGCTTCTTGCAATTCTGGAAGGAATTAAGAGAACAAGAGGTTTGGGCACGGAAGAATGTATTAACCTCTTAGATTCTACAGAAGCGATCCATTTGATTAACAAACTTGAGGGATGTTTTAACTCTGAAGCTACTATTTTGAAAATGATATGGGAAGTGGGAGATGACTTAGTGCGAGACATCTATCACATTTCTAGACTCGATAAAAAATAGCTCATGAAGAGGCGAACTTGGCAAGGAAGACTTCTTTTCCTCTAAATTGGAGAGAGGATAATATCCCAAGGTGGGTTAGAGAACTAGATTCTGTGGAATGAAAATGAATTGTCTGATGGAAAATGTTTTTTCCTTAAAAAAATAACCTAGTCAAATTTATATTCAAAACGAGAGTTATTGGATAACCCTAAATTGTTTTTGTTGGAGAAGTTTTTTATAAATTCAAGTTCGGGTTAGTTCTCCTCTTGCCACTCACTTTAAGCTTGGTGCTCATCATAGTCCTTCGACAGATGAAGAGAAAGAAGAAATGAGAAGAGTCTCATATGCTTCAGTCGTGGGAAGCTTTATGTACGCAATGGTGTGTACGAGATCAGACATAGCTCATGCAGTTGGAGTTGTTAGCCATTATTTATCTAATCCGGGAAAGGAGAATTGGAATGTTGTGAAGTGGATAATGAAATATCTACGAGGTACATCTGGTTTGAGACTCACCTTTGGAGGTGGGAAGCTCGAGTTAGTTGGCTACACCGACTCAGATATGGAATCAGATGTGGACCCCAGAAAGTTAATTTCTGCCTACCTAGTAACATTCGCAGGTGGCGTTGTGTCATGGCAATCAAGATTGCAAAAGTGTGTTGCACTCTCTACAACAGAATCAGAGTACATCGCTGCAACGGAAGCATGTAAAGAGGTGTTATGGCTCAAAAGATTTATAGAGGAGCTTGGACTAAAGCAAGAGAGGTACATAGTATTTTGTGATTAGTCAAAGTGTCATCCATCTTAGTAAGAATGTTGTGTTTCATTCAAGATCAAAGTATATTCATGTGAGATATCATTGGATGAGAGATGTCATCAATGATAAATTGCTTGAGCTTGAAAAGATTCACACAAATGACAATGGTGTTGATATGATGACCAAAGCATTGCCTAGGGAGAAGCTCGAGGTGTGTCGTGTAACAGCCGGAATGGCTTGTCTCTCCACATAATCGGAAAGGGGGAGATTTGTTGGATTGGGTTTCCAAATATGTGGAGGAACCCAATAGCCAACAAGATTGTAAAGCCCAGGTGTTATCTTTCCCTAGAAGACATTGAGGGAAGATAAGAAATGTGTGTGAAAAATCATTATTCATGATTTTTAGTAGATTCAAATGGCAGAAATCTTGCAGAAGCAATATCCGGAGTTTAAACCGTTGGATCGAGCTGAAATTTTGTCAGTATGTTCAGAACTTGTGGAACTATATTTTGACAGTGGAGATTGTATTTGGAGCTATATATTGACGGAAATAGGCCGCAAACAGAAGGTCTATTTTTGGGCGATTCACTTATGTGCAACTGAGGTAAAAGGCTCGTTTCTCACAAACCAACTGTTGGGTCGAGCTGTAATTCAGACAGAACATTCAGAATACATAGGGATTGATTCTGGTCGGTGGAGATCAGGTTTGGAGGTTCTGAGAGTTGTGAACAGTAGTCTCCAGTTGGTGATGTTGTGTGAGATCTTTCTAATCTCATTGTAGTTATCAAGTACTGATTGTCTTGATACACTTGTAGTTGAATATATGTTATGGTCAAATTGTAACCTTGGATTTTTGCTCATAGGGAAGTTTTGGGTGCACTTTGGTCCTGTGGTTTTTACTTCTCATGTTGAGGAGGTTTTCCACGTTAAAATCGCTTGTGTTGTGCCTGGTAATTACTTTCTTTATTGTGCATTATATTATTAGTATTGTTTCCTACTAGATTCACACAAGAGAGGGATAATTGATCATTCCGTTGCGTAGATGAATACTTTGTTGCTTGATTATTCGTGTGTTTATCCCAACAAAGAAGTATCAGAGCATGGTTTCTGCTTTGTGCCTTGTGGTGAATATGGAGACCAATACTGGTAGAATTTTGAATATCAATGATTCAAATTATCTTGTGTGGAAAGGAAAAATGGAGGATTTTCTATATGTGAAAGATTACTATCTACTTGTATTTGAAGCCAACAAGCCTGATGATAAAACAGATGCTCAATGGAATATATTGCATCGTCAAGTGTGTGTTACATTAGGAAGTGGATGGATGATAATGTGTTGAATCATGTTAGTGGAGAAACAAATGCACGTTCACTGTGGGAAAAGCTGGAGCAATTGTATGCTAGAAAAACGGGGAACAATAAGTTGTTTCTAATCAAGCAGCTGATGAATTTGAAATTCAAAGATGGTACTCCTATGACTGATCACTTGAATTCATTTCAAGGTATCATTAATCAATTGTCAGGAATGAACATCAAGTTTGAAGATGAAGTACAGGGTTTGTGGCTTCTCGGTACATTACCGGATTTATGGGAGACATTAAGGACATCTTTGTCTAATTTAGCCCCCGGCGGTACCATTGCCATGGAATTGGTTAAGGGCAGCATTTTGAATGAGGAAATGAGAAGAAAATCACAGGGCTCTTTTCAGCAATCAGAGGTTTTGGTCACAGAGAAGAGGGGGAGAAGTAAAAGTAGAGGTTCAAAAGGCAAACAAAAAGGCAAGAGCAAATCCAACAAATATAGCAAGGGTGAGTGTTGGAATTGTCACATTCCAGGACACATAGCGAAGCATTGCAGAAAACTCAAGCAAGATGACAAGAAAGATAAAGGAAAAGAAAATAAGAATGAAGAAGCAAAAGATGATGATAGAGTATCTGCTGCAACAAGTGATTTTCTTATCTTTCATGACTATGAAGCTGTTAATCTTGCATATCATGAGAGTAGTTAGGTGGTTAACAGTGGTGCATCCGTACACGCCACATCTCATAGAGACATGTTCACATCCTACATGTCACGTGAATATGGAAATATTAGAATGGGTGATGATGGCTTAGCTAAAGCCGTTGGTGTTGGAGATGTATGTTTGCAGACTAGTAATGGTGCTACACTAGTTTCGAAAATTGTGAAGCATGTGTATGATCTTCGATTAAACTTGGTATCTATTGGGAAACTTGATGATGAAGGTTTCTCCAGTTTGTTCTCTGATGGTCAGTGGAAAATCACAAGAGGTTCTTTGGTTGTTGCTAGAGGATAAAAACATTCTTCGTTGTACTTGATGCAAGCAAAGTTACTTGATCGCTCAATAAATGCAATTGAAAATGAAAGAATAATCGAGTTGTGGCATTGCAGACTCAGCTACATCAGTGAGAAAGGATTGATGATTTTACAGAAGGGAAATCTCATTCCAGGCTTGAAGAATGCATCTCTGAAGAAGTGCTCTCACTGTTTAGCAGGAAAGCAAACCCGAGTTACTTTCAAGACCTCGACTCCTTCCAGAGCATCAGGTATACTTGATTTAATTTATTTTGATGTTTGTTGTCCTATGAAAACAAGAACTTTTGGTGGTGCTTTATATTTTGTGACTTTTATAGATGATCACTCAAGAAATACGTGGACCTACTCATTGAAGACGAAAGATCAAGTGCTCGATGTATTCAAGCAGTTTCAGGCCTTAGTTGAGAGACAAACTAGGAAGAAGAAATGCATCAGATCGGATAATGGAGGGGAATACATTGGTCCTTTTGATGAGTATTGCAAGAAGCAAGGTATCCGACATCAAAAGATTCCTCCAAAGACCCCTCAGTTGAATGGACTTGCCGAAAGGATGAATAGAACATTGGTCGAGAGAGTAAGATATCTGCTATCAGAAGAAGAATTGTCTACATCGTTTTGGGGTGAGGCTCTAAGTACCGTAGTACATGTCTTAAATCTTACTCCATGTGTTTCTTTAGATTTCGATGTTCTGGACAGAATTTGGTCAGGAAATGATATTGCCTATAATCATTTGCGAGTCTTTGGATGTAAAGCATTTGTGCACATTCCCAAAGATGAAAGGTCTAAGTTAGACGTGAAGACTCGACAGTGTGTGTTTATTGGTTATGGTCAAGATGAGTTCGGTTACAGATTCTATGATCCCATGGAGAATAAGCTTGTCAGAAGTCGAGATGTTGTGTTAGTTAAGGATCAAACCATTAGAGATATCGAGAAAGTGGACAAATCAGTTTCTACACCCAGTGATGACTTGATTGACTTGGAAATTGTTCCTCATGGTCAAGGTCAAGTAGAAGCTGAAGAGGAGAATCAGGATCAGCCTGATTTCGATAATGAAGAGGATACCGATCAGCCACTACCACCTAATGTTCCAGAACATGAGATTGAAGAGTCACCTAGAAGAACCAGCAGAGCTCATATACCTTCTAGGATGTATCCTCCTGATCAATATGTGCTCTTGACTGATAGGGGAGAGCTTGAATACTATGGAGAAGCATTTCAAGGAGTACACGAGAACGAATGGTTAGAAGCAATGCAAGATGAGATGAAGTCCTTGCATGAAAATGACACATTTGATCTGGTGAAACTACCAAAGGGAAAACATGCCTTGAAGAATAAGTGGGTGTATAGGATAAAGCGAGATGAACATACATCAAAGCCACGATTCAAAGCTAGATTGGTTGTTAATGGTTTCAGCCAGAAAGCGGGAGTTGATTATGAAAAAAAATTCTCTCCGGTTGTTAAGATGTCTTCCATTCGTTTTGTGCTTGGTTTGGCAACCAGCCTTGACTTGGAGATCGAGCAGATGGATGTCAAAACCGCTTTTCTTCATGGGGAGCTAGATAAAGAGATGTACAAGGTGCAACCTGAAGGTTTCAAGGTGAAGGGTAAAGAAGACCATGTGTGCAAACTGAAGAAAAGTCTCTACGGTTTGAAGCAAGCACCTCGATTGTGGTATGAGAAATTTGAGTCAGTTATGGGGGAGCAAGGCTACCAGAAAACTATTTATGATCATTGTGTGTTTGTTCAGAAGTTCTCAGATGATGATTTTAGCATATTGTTGCTCTATGTTGATGATATATTGATTGATGGCAAGAATGTTTCAAGAATTGACAGGTTGAAGAAACAGTTGAGCAAATCCTTTGCCATGAATGATTTGGGGCAAGTCAATAAAATTCTTGGTATTAACATCACCCAAGATAGAGCAAACAAGAAGCTGCACTTGTCACAGGAGAAATACATTGAAAAAAGTGCTTGATAGATTTAATATGAGCAAAGCTAAAGTAGTTAGTTCTCCTCTTGCCACTCACTTTAAGCTTGGTGCTCACCATAGTCCTTTGACAGATGAAGAGAAAGAAGAAATGAGAAGAGTCCCATATGCTTCAGCCATGGGAAGCTTGATGTACGCAATGGTGTGTACGAGGCCAGACATAGCTCATGTAGTTGGAGTTGTTAGCCGTTATTTATCTAATCTGGGAAAGGAGCATTGGAATGTTATGAAGTGGATAATGAGATATCTATGAGGTACATCTGGTTTGAGACTCACCTTTGGAGGTGGGAAGCCCGAGTTAGTTGGCTACACCAACTCAGATATGGGATCAGATGTGGACACCAGAAAGTCAATTTCTGCCTACCTAGTAACATTTGCAGGTGGCGATGTGTCATGGCAATCAAGATTGCAAAAGTGTGTTGCACTCTCCACAACAGAATCAGAGTACATCGCTGCAACGGAAGCATGTAAAGAGGTGTTATGGATCAAAAGATTTATGGAGAAGCTTGGACTGAAGCAAGAGACGTACATAGTATTTTGTGATAGTTAAAGTGCTTTCCATCTTAGTAAGAATGCTGCGTTTCATTTAAGATCAAAGCATATTCATATGAGATATCATTGGATGACAGATGCCATCAATGAATTTGCTTGAGCTTGAAAAGATTCACACGAATGACAATGGTGCTGATATGATGACCAAAGCATTGCCTAGGGAGAAGCTCGAGGTGTGTCGTGTGATAGCCGGATTGGCTAGTCTCTCCACATAATCTGAAAGGGGGAGATTTGTTGGATTGGGTTTCCAAATATGTGGAGGAGCCCAATAGCCAACAAGATTGTAAATCCCAAGTAGGCTCAATACTTGGTGTTATCTTTCCCTAAAAGACATTGAGGGAAGATAAGAAAAATGTGTGAAAAATCATTGTTCACATTTTTGAGGAAATTCAAAGGGCAGAAATCTTGCAGAAGCAATATCCAGAGTTTCAACCGTTGAATCGAGCTGAAATTTTGTCAACAAGTTTGGAACTTGTGGAAATACTTTCTAAACAGTGGAGATCGTACATGGAGTTCTATATTGATGGGGATAGGCCGAAAATAGAAGGTCTATTTTTTGGCGATTCACTTCTGCGCAGCTGAGATAAAAGGGTCGTTTCTCAATATCCAACTATTGGATCGAACTGTAATTCGGACAGCATGTTCAAGACACATAGGGGTTTATTCTGACGGTGGAGATCGGGTTTGTTGTTTCCGAGAGTTGTGTGATCTTTCTAATCTCATTGTAGTTATCAAGTATTGATGATATTGATACACTTGTAGTTGAATATCTGTTGTGGTTAGATTGTAACCTTGGATTTTTGCTCATAGTGAAGTTTTGGGTGGACTTCGGTCCCGTGGTTTTTACTCCTCACGTTGTGGAGGTTTTCCACGTTAAAATCGATTGTGTTGTGCTTGGTAGTTACTTTCTTTATTGTGCATTATATTCTTAGTATTGTTTCCTACTAGATTCACACAATAGAGGGATAATTGATCATTCTGCTGCGTAGACGAATACTTTGTTGATTGATTATTCGTGTGTTTATCCCAATATTTTAAACTCGGAAGGTGCTATTTTGAAAATGATATGGGAAGTGGGAGATGACTTAGTGCGAGACATCTATCACATTTCTAGACGCAATAAAAAATAGCTCATGAAGAGGCGAACTTGGCAAGGAAGCCTTCTTTTCCTCTAAATTGAAGAGAGGATAATATCCCAGGGTGGGTCAGGGAACTAGCTTCTGTGGAATGAAAATGTATTGTCTAATGGAAAATGTTTTTTCCTTAAAAAAAACAAAGGAGTCAAATTTATTTTTAAAACGAGAGGTATTGGATAACCTAAATTGTTTTTGTTGGAGAAGTTTTTTATAAATTCAAGTTTGTGTGAATTCAACTTCTTCAAATATCATTATTATATGTATTATGCATATACATTATTCTATTAAAAAAATTCAACATTCTTTTAAATAATATAGTTAATATAAATAAAAGTGATAGTGTGTGTATATATATATATAAATAACAATAATATTTGAAAAAGAAAGTTTATTAGAGACACAGTTTTTATAGTTGAGTTTTCAGTTAATTCAGTAAGCATTTCGTAATATATAGATTTCCTTTATATTTAGGTTGCAATTGGCAGGCAATAATAATTTAATGAGGGAGTGTAATTGTTGATAGTCGACCTATTAAGCGAGCCAATAAGGAGTTATTAAAATAAGCAGAAAGATTAAGGCAAAGTAGCTCGTACATTAGCTCGCCAGGTAGCTCGCCTCTCCCACCATCCACGTCATCATCCACTGACACATCGCCTCATCACGTGGGGAAAGAGCTCGCCATTTAAAAAGGATGAATACCACCTACGAAATCTTATGGACCCACCACCATTCAACACAGCAATAAGAACCCAAATAACACAAGGACGTAGAGCTCGCCCTACCCTTAGTAGGGAGAAGTAGCTAAAAATGTCCTTAGTAAGGGCATATTAGTCATAAGACAATGTAGTTAGTGCATAAGAGGTGGCAGAAATGAAAAGTGTTAGGACACATGTCATTTAATTAAGTTATTTAAGCTTAAACAATGTCACCTCTTCACATGCAAACATATAAATAGATCTCTTTTACCCACTTTTCTCTCTCTAAGTTCATTTTAATAGAAAATATACTTATATCTATTTTCTCTCTCTATTATCCAACTTTCAATTTATCTTTAATTATTATTTGGAGGAATTCTAGTGTTAAATCAGCCACATAATTATCCTAATCAGTAAATTCTTCAAATAATTTGGCACTAGAAGAAGGGCTTCAAAACCTCCAATTGATCAAAAGTTAGAGAGAGAAGTTGAAGGTTTGAAGGTGTTCTTAAGAACGCCTTGAAGAAATTTCCAAGTTTCCAGAAATTTGTGGATACCCCAACAAAGAAACTCTTAATGCATGCATAAATGAGTTGATAAAACCAAAAAGTTGGAAAATCACTCACATGCAAGGCTAGTGAGAAGTACTCCCAGATTACCTTTGCTGGAAATTTACTAAGAACACACTAAAAACCTGCTGATCATACCCAAACATGTCTCAAGAAAATACATATACATCATCCAACGAGGAGATGGAGAGGACGGGGAGCTCGCAGAAACCAGACTGATGGTGAGACTTGCCAACCGAGAGCTATGACGCGAGCTCAGCCCCGGGTACTAGCCCCTAATACACTTCAAGATGGGTTGGACCCCGTAGTACAATCTGTCTTGCAAAAAACAAGGGAGGAAGTTAGTAAGACAGTTGACGAGCTAACCAGCGAGCTAGTGGGCGAACTAGCCTACCTGGTGGCACTGGAGCTCGCACAGCAAGATAGTTGGGAGATGAGTCCACCAATGGAGTTGGTCGGCAATGAGCTTTGCTTAAGTGATCGACTCCTCTATCTCGACGATTGCGACCACGGCAGAGTGTATAAATATACTCAAACACCTCCGAGATAGCAAAATTGGGACGACCCCACCTTTGATGTTTGGGACCTGTAAGAAAAAGTTGATCAGATTAGTAAATCTTAAACAATTCACTCACGCTAAGAAGTACACATACGGTTTATATCCCTATGGTCTTCGGGAGACAAGATTCCCCCCTCTTGACCCTCATAATTCGTGGACGCTTGCCAATCTCCCTCAATAAAGAAGAATTGTTCTTTCCAATCATGAACTTTATTAGGTAAGCTCTCCCAGAATTTTCTGACATGGCCATGCTTTCAAATAATAGTAACCTTTGCCTCCATCACTTTGCTGGGTGATACTGAGGACACTATTAATCTTTGTTGTGGTCAACCGCTTCTTATACCCCTCGAGGCCGAATAGGGTCAAGAGGGCTAGCAAGCTACTCCAACCATTAGGAGTTATCTGAGTGATGGCCAAGTTCATATCTAAAAGTTATTGGCCAATAATCGGGTGCAATGGCAAGGTCAACCCGACTTCGAGAGTATGCACGTTGATGACTATCAACCCAGGGGGTGGAGAATCAACTCGCTCTTTAGGACTGGGGGCATATATGTGGATATCTAAGGGGAGTCTATAATCCTTTCGAAGAACATCAAGAATGTCATGCGAAATAACATTCTCAATTTTGTTCGCTCGAAAATCGGTGGCCCCAACCGCATCCCTCTTAGCCCGAGGAGGAGTAGGAAAGCTCGCCGCATACCACTCCATGTATGTATCCCAATCGAGCTCGTGTTCCACATTAGTGGGATATTGTGCTCTAGAATGGCAGGTCTCGGAAAGTTAATAGACTCCAAGTACGTTGTGGTGATCTCGTCATCACTTGACTCAATATTGGAGGAAGTGTTGCTCGTCCCCTCTTGGTGAGCTCCTGATCCTACTACCTCTTGCTCGCCCTTGAGCTCGCGTACTAGCTCACCAGAAAAGCTACCAGAGTAGGCGGCCTCTTCATCATTATCACTCCCTTGCTCGCCTGGTAGCTCGCCACCTAGCTTGCTCAGGTTAGAAGCTTGCTCGCCCTCCATATAGCGAGCTACGGCCATTGCATCCAAATTCGATCAATAATGACAAGGGTAAGTTGAGGAATAGCATCTTCATCAATCATAGGCCTTTTGCTTGGATTCCTGTTAGAAATGGTCCGACTTGATGAAAAGGATGATGAAGACATGATTATTTGGCAAAATCAAAGAATCAGAGTTTCTTTGAGTAAAGTGTATAATGTGAAGAGTCGGGATTCTGGCCATCGGAGAAGAAGAAGAAGAACGGCCGGAAAAAATATCGGGTTTCTCTCAAATTCAATTTCCAGAAAGTCCGGAGTACATGGAAAGTAAAATGAAGTAAAAATAAAAGAAAGAAGAAGAACGTTGATCACTACCTTGGAAAAATCAAACGGAAAACCGATGGTGTCAAGGAGAAGTTGCCGAAAACTTTGAAACGCTCTGAGAATCGTGAAAGTGCAAGAAAAATAAAATGGAGTGTTATCACTTCCTTTTATAGGAATGAGAGGATGATTTCGTAAATTCCTAAAAGGTCAGGGACTTCTTTGCAAGAATTTGAAAAGTTTAAACAATAATAGGCGTGTGTTTTAAGGTGTGAAAGGACGTGAAAAGGTACATAACTGACGCCTCGATTTCCATGTCATACTTGCAACCGCTGCCAGACAAGTAGTTCACCACGGAGCACGCCACAAACCAAGAACTCAGCTCGCCTTATCACCAGCTCGCCAGGAAGGTCAAAGCAGCTCACCTATATATTGGCAAAGCCATATGGAGGAGAGCTGGGGGCAAATGTTGATAGGCGACCTATTAAGCAAGCTAATAAGGAGTAATTAAAATGAACATAAAGATTAAATCAAAGTTGCTCGCCAAGTAGCTCGTCTCTTCCACCATCCACATCATCATCCACTGAAACATTGCCTCATCACGTGGGGAAAGAGCTCGCCAGATAGCTCCCCATTTTACAAGGGATGAAGACCACCTACGAAAGCTTATGGGCCCACCATTCAACACAACAACAAGACCCCAAATAACACAAGGATGTAGAGCTTACCATACCCTTAGTAGGGAGCAATAGCTAGAAAGGTCCTTAGTAAGGGTATATTAGTCATACGACAATGTAATTAATGCATAAGAGGTGACAGAAATGACAAGTGTTAGGACACTTGTCATTTAATTAAGCTATTTAAGCTTAAACAATGTCACATCATCATATGCAAACATATAAATATGTATCTTGTACTAATTTTTCTCTCTCTAAGTTCATTTTAATAGAAAAATACTTCTCTCTACTCTCTCTCTCTCTCTATTATCCAACTTTCAATTTATCTTTGATTATTGTTTGGAGGAATTCTAGGGTTAAATCAGCCACATAATTATCCTAATCAGTAAATTCTTCTAACAGTACTAAATTAATACTTCCCTTCACATAAAGGGTAAAGCTTACTTGGTAGCTGTTAAAATAAAACAATGTTAAAAATAAAAAGTTACTTGGTAGGATATCATAACTAATAAAAAAATAAGGCTCTCGTCAATTCAATCCCTTTAAGTTGTCCCTGTCTCTGTTTCTCCTTCTCCAATATCGTGAATATATCGGTGTCGGTATTTTGCAAGCTCTTATTTTCCCAAGCACTCACTTCAATCCTCTGTGATTCCATCTCACTTGAGGAAATACTAAATCCCTTGGATGAGGAGATTCTTGAATTTGGGTCGCATTTTCACTTTGTCAAACTCATGGATCTAATTCAACTGTGTACAGAATTTAGCAAAAGTATTTCTAAATAACTTCAATCGCCCAAACTTCAATCACCCAAAAATCAAATACACACAAAATTTCAAACATCCAGAATGAATTTCAATCACCCTACTATTAATCGCACAAAAAGAATTTCAATCGCCCAAACTTCAGTTGCATACATAATTTTAATCGCCCAGCACGAATTTCAGCGAACGAATTAATTGCCAAAAAATACCCAAATTTTAATTCAATCGTGACCATAATTCAATCGTCCACAGATTCAAGCAATCTTCGAAATTCCTGTATCTCTTTCTTCACCTTGCTCTAGGTTTCGGTCGAATGTTTCAAGCTCGGTCGGTGATGATTCTTCTATTTGCGGGTCCATCAATTGGAGTGGAATCGATGGTAGGGGTTGCTGAATTTCTTGAGCCCTCCACTCACTTGAAAGGATGAAGGGCATAACATTTACTATAGAAGCCAGATGAAATCTATCTAAGGTGAAGCAACAGACAAGTCTTGTGGATGACAACAATGAATTTGTGGTAATATGTCCAATTATTCTACCGGGCCAATAAAAATAAAACGGATATTCCTGCATATATTAAGCAGTCCTAATATGTATTAAATGTGCTAATATGGTGCTTATATGGCCTACAAGCTCACCCTTAATGTGCAATAAATTTTAGATTGTGTCCTTATTAAAGTCATTAATTATTTTCAATTGATCAAAATAATCTTATTAAACACATTTTCAACAAAATTTCCAATGAGTTTTTAATTTTGAGCAAGCTACGTTGTAAGATGTGATATTTTTTCAAAATTTTAAAATATTCTATTTTTTAAAGTATTACAAATACTTACAAAAGTATGACATCTTCATATACCATATCATTTCATACAAATTTGTATCATCTTTTGTAATGGTAAAATACAAAGATTATAGGAAAGTAAAATTTTCAATTACAAGAGTTGGTATTATATATGTAAACCACTTTTACAGTAAAATTAGTTATAACAAATATCCTATAGTAAAATAATTAATATTATGGTTTTAAAACTAATACATTATCATCTAAATAAAATACTCTTCAAATAGTAAAACTTGTTAATATAAAAATTTGCTTGTCCAAAGCTATTTTGGTAGTATATACGAATATTGTTATATGAAAAGATTAACTAGGAGAAAAAATAAACCTTTCAATATATCAGTTTCATTTCTTTGTGTTATATTTCATACTCTTTCACTTTCACAATGATTTGCACATTTTTATTTGTCCATAATATAATTGTTTACACACAAAAAGTATTTCTATAAATATCACAAACTCACATGTTTATATATACTGTTATGAATTTTTTTGGATCCATAATATACTCAATTGAATAAAAAGAATTACTCACTTCCGTCCAAGAAGACATTGTGGTGTTTTTTTGAACACGCAGTTTAAGAAAAAGATATAAAAAATACATTTTTATAAATATTATATGTGTATTGTGAGAGTAAAATTTAATAAATAATTTCTACTTTTAAATATGTAAAAATTTTATGGAACAAACCAAAATAGAAAGTATGCAATGTCTCTTGGACGGAGGGAGTAATTTATCGACTTCAAAATTATACTTAAGACAAAAAAAATATCCATTTTATGATGTAAATATTAGTGAAATGAAGGTAATAATACGAGAATGGATCCTCGGCTGGGCAATTAAACCAGCAAATGATGCTGGGAAATAAAACTCTGGCGTATTATTAATATTTTTTCTTTATTCTTCAGATTTTGACAAAATCATAATTTTTCTACCTACCGTGATAATGAGTTAAAAAGGAGAAATAGTTATCCATACGCCAGCGTTTTATTTCCCAGCACCAATTGCTGATTTTACTGCCCGGCAGAGGATCCGTATCCGTAATAATACATCACTGTGTGTTTGGTCTGCTGAATTATTTTTGAATATTGACAAAAAATATAAAATTAGTTAATGAATTTTTCAACATCGAGAAAGTGTAACAAGAGAGTAGCACAATACTCACGAACACAGCACACACGCGGAGGGCGGAAGAGAGAAGGATACCGGACCCAAAAGCACGTTTCAAATACAGCAGACTCGATGGCCCACGTGTTTTGCCACATATACACCCCCCTCTCCCTCCCCTGTCTATATATAGTTATATACCCATACCCAAACCCAAACCCAAACCCAAACCCCCATCTCTTCAACATAAATTCCAAGCACTCTCTCACCAACCAAAAATACAAGACAAAACTCAGAAAATTCAATTCAATCAGGAACAAGGGGATTTCTGATGAATGGTGGCGATCAATTGAATTTGCCGGCGGGGTTCAGGTTTCACCCCACCGACGACGAGCTGGTGGTGCATTACCTCTGCCGCAAGTGCGCCGACCAGCACATTTCTGTCCCTATTGTTGCTGAAGTTGATCTCTACAAATTTGATCCATGGGAGCTTCCTGGTAAAATCTCTCTCTCTCTCTCTCTCTCTCACTAAGTAACTGATGAGTGTTTTGGATTATAAGTATGAATTATTTCTCTGAAATTCTCTGTTTTCAGTAGTTTTAGGAATTTGGAAAATTATTCAGAAATTTTATGCGGAAGAAGTTCGAATTTGTTATTCTCTTCTAAAAATATTTATTGACATCGATCCTTTGGATTTTGATTAGTGTTTTCATTTTCCATTTATACCTCCCCTGGCTTTTCATTAAAATTGGGATTAGGGTTTCTAATGCTTGAAATTGATGACAGCTATGGCACTGTACGGTGAAAAGGAGTGGTACTTCTTCTCTCCGCGAGACCGGAAGTACCCCAACGGTTCACGGCCGAACCGTATGGCCGGAACCGGGTACTGGAAGGCCACCGGAGCCGATAAGCCGGTGGGCAAGCCCAAAACTCTGGGAATAAAAAAGGCGCTGGTGTTTTATGCCGGAAAAGCTCCTAGAGGAGTGAAAACCAATTGGATTATGCACGAATATCGTCTCGCTAACGTCGATCGATCCGCTGGAAAGCGAAACAATAATTTGAGGGTATGTATGTATGTTTGTTTGATTGTTGGTGATTGGATAAAATCAATTACTGAATGTTTAGCTGCTTATGTTTCAGCTTGATGATTGGGTGTTGTGTCGATTATACAACAAGAAAGGGACACTTGAAAAGCATTACAATGTAGATGCAGAGTGTGAAGTGCAGCAGTTTTGGGATAGCGTAGAGCAGAAGCCGAACCTGTTTAGTCCAGCTGAGAGGATGAATGCCAACTTTAACTCACAGCCTTTGATGACGCACACCGACACGAGTAGCTTCGATAACGTATCATCGTCGCCTGATAAGGAGGAGGTTCAGAGTGACCGGAATGAGTTGGATAATTTTCTTGATTTTCAGCTCCAGGATAACCACATTTTCAGCTCCCAAATGCACTTCAATAATGACCACTTCTCTGTGTTTCCGGACATGTTTTGTCATATGCAGAAGCCCTTTTAACTCTAGGGATCACTAATCAAGAAAGGGCAGGGTAAATTGATTTCACATACCCACACGGGCGTGAGAGCTTCAACGGTCCAGATGTAATTGTCCTTCACACACCAACAAGCCCGCATGTAGGAGCTTCAACGGTCCAGATGTAACTGACCCCCCGTCCCAGAATGGATGAGAAGATCTCAAAAAGATTGATGGTCGTTTCAGGGGACTGTTTGGGAGCTCCACATGGTGAAGCAATCCTATTCAACAAAATATGTAGCTGAGATGGATAAGAGTTTCCAACCCCAAAATGACTTAGGCGTATAGATCAATGTTCTATTTCCCATGTATCATATTATTTTATTATTCTTTTTATACTTATTACAAGTTACATAAAGATAGATTGGTGAATGTTTTTAAAACTATATATATTATCAATGTGATGTAGCTGAATAAGATAATGAAATATGAAGAATGAATTTAAATGGAATTAGGGAAGCCTGAGCCGAACCCTTGGAATTTCTTGGTGGATATCTTTTCCCACCCAATCTAAATCAAATCACTACCACAATGCATATGGAATTCCACCAGAAAGATAAGAGTTAATCAGGCTTGCTGCTTGCACACAAGTAGGAATAGATTGCCCAACTCAAACCAAACTGCGCAAACAAATCTAAATTCCAACTGTTTACATTAAAGCATGGTAGAATGTAGGAGGTTCAGTTCCATAACATAAATTGGGTCCTAAACCGTTATTTGTTGAAAAAAGTTTAATAAAAGACAAAAATTTGTGTGAGATCATCGAGATTATACAAATTAATACTCTCTATCAAAATAATTATAAATTATGTTCAATTTATATTTTATTTAGTTGTCTTATTTTTAATTCTCTATCAAAGTAATAATAAGAGTGTGCTTGTTTCAAATTTTTCAATAGTAATAAAAATGAAATTTTATTTTTCTTCTTTACCCTTACATATGATATGTTGAATGAAAGTTTGTGTTCAAGGTGGTTATATTATTAGCGTTGTACTTTAATTTTGAAATAAGTTGACAAAAAAAAGTTATTGATTATGGTATAAAAGATTGATTGAGGAGGATAATTATAGGATGAGACAAATAATTATATTGTCCATTTAACCAAATGGGTACGAGAGAGAGTCTTTCTACTAATTAATAAGCAAATATATCTATCGTGGACGAGAATCTATATCGATGAGTCAATTATTAATTGCAAAAAACAAGATTCGGTTGCAAAAAAGAATCACTCTTTTTGCACATACTTTCATATTAAGGGCTACACTTTCATCACAAAAAATTTATTGCAATATCCAATTTTTTATTTGTTAAATGTGCCTTAAGCATCAAGAAATGAAGAAGTTTCGAGGAGAGTGTAGGTGACTGCTACTTGCTAGAAAGATGTAGAAACCGTACTTTTCTTCGCCCGTTGGACCACCTTTTTTACCATGAAAACAAAACTTTTTGTCTACCTACATACTTTCTCTACTTATTCATCTTACCTTTTTTTCCTCAATTTATTAGTCAAACATTCGGATTAATAAACTATTTCTTTAATATTTATTAACATAAATTTTTTGAAAGTTAAATGTAATCTTAATTTCTTTAACAATAATTTTAAGTCTTATTTGATTCGTTAGATAAGCTAAGATAAATTAAATTATCTTATATAATTTGATATTTTATTTAATGCATAAAAGTCCAAAATTAAAATTTAATTATTTTATGAAATAAAGATAATATTATCTTAGGGAAGAGGTATGATAATAATCCATGAGTAAGTCTCCTGTGCACCAGTTACACGGTGCAATTCTAGTTCATTTTTAAAAAGTTAAACAGTTTATAACTGAAAAGTTAAACAGTTTATTACTGAAAAGTGTGTCTTTCATAGTTTAACTTTTCAGTTATAAACTGTTTAACTTTTTAAAAATGAACTTGAGCTGCACCGTGTAACTGGTGCATACAAGACTAATCCATAATCCATTGTTTTTATCTTTATTAAAATATTCCTCTTATATTGAAAAGGAGAACCATAATTCATTTTATTTTTGTTTATGATATAGAGGGCAAAATTGTCAATTGCATATGTTTTTATTATTAATTTTACAATCCAAACATTCAAAATGAAATTATCTTACACTACAAATTATCTTAATCCATCAATCCAAATATACTATTTAATTCCTAGATAATAATCTCTAGATTATAATTTTGTCTAATCTATCTTGAGTTATTTATCTTATCTATTGAACCAAATGAACTCTTATGTTATATATAAGTATATTAAACCAAACATCAAATTAGATAAGATAATTTAATTTATTCTAGCTTATCTAACGAACCAAATGAGATCTTAATGTTAAATTTTCAAAGCATTCGGAGTTCTCATTTTAAAAATACTCTTTTTACTATAGTTGTACAAATTTAAAAGTTCCCATTTTAAAATATAGAAAATTATATCTAACATCAAAGGTTCTTGAAATTTTTATGTGATACTATTTTAGAATATTACGCAAAGTTAAAATCTTATATTTTTTATCCAAATATTTTATGAGATACACACTCTTTAAATCCTACTATACAATAACACATCTACGACAACAAGAACTCAAATAATTCTATTGTATCCACGACACATATTTCAAGGTGTGGTTTACTTTTCTTTATTAAATATTTTCATATGAGTAAATTGTTAATTTACAGCATATTATGATGTATAAATGTGTGATTTACTATCTTTATGAAAATATTTTGGGTTAATTCTATATAAATGTACCACTTTTTTTTTCAACTTTCAATTTAATCATAAGTTTTACGATTATATTTATAAAATTTAATATTTTAAGAGTTTTTCAACCTGATACATATTGTTCATTTCCATTGGCAATTGATGATGTGTCTTGCCGGAGTGTGAAAGTTTTTCATACTGGCATGCATGCATGAATTTTAGAAATTCAAACCTCCATATTAAGATTTTTTAGACTTTTGTACAGTTTTGGACAATTTTTTTAGGGGTTTTAGGTGTTCTTTCAAGTATTTTGTGAATGTGATATTGAACGCTACAAACATGTAAAAATATTTTTTTCCTTCTATAGCCATAAAATATTTGTAAATAAATAGTATTGTTATTATATATGTGTGTGTGTGATGTAGAAGTTAAAAAAAATATATATATATATAACAAAATGGATGTAAGCTAGCGTGATAAACTTTCACGCACTCCAGTGAGACATGTCATCGGTTACCGGTTAGAAATAAAAAAGAATGGTGTATTGGGTTGAAATCCCTTAAAAGGTTAGATTTTTTTAATAATAATCTTGAAGCCCATTATTAAATTGAAAATTGAGAAATGTGTGGTTTATTTTATAAAATTAACCCAAATATTTTATATGAGCAAATTATTTTTTTTGTAATAAGATACAAATGATATTTATGATTTTAAAAAAAATTAATAAGACCAGGGGCTTAAGAAAGACCCTGGTCTAAAGAGAGGTCCTCAAAAAATCCGAGATTGAAAAGAGATCTTTGGAAAATCGCAGTAGTGTACAAAAAAGTTTCACGAGACTGAAGAGAACTCTTCGTAGGGGACTCAATGTGATTGAAGAGGGATCCTTAAACATGAGGCATAATTAATAATTAACATGATTAAAGGTATATATGCAATTAATTATTTATAATTAACATGAATTGTTTGTTACTTCCTCTGTCCACAATAAATTGGCATGTTATTTTGCATGTGTCATACCCTTTTACATATTATACATGGATGTAAATGGCGTTCGCCGAGACCGCCTAGGCGCTTGAAGGTCATCGGCCGCCGACGCCAAGGTCAAATCGCCGAGAAAAATTCGCCAACAAATTTGGCACTGCCGAGACCGCCTAGGCAGCCACCGAGGCTGTCTTGGCACCGCCTAGATGACCATTACTCTTCTTTTTTAATTTTTATTTCAACTTAAAAGTTTGAACTAAAATTAAAAAATAAAAATTAATTTACTAAATTACTAAAAAATGAAAGTTTAATTGAACTAGTTCATAATTTATTCGTTCTATATCGTATTATGATAGTTTTTAACATTTTATTGACTTTTTATATTTTTTTTATAGTTATTAATTATGTTTTTAAATTTATAATTTATCTATAATGTATATTTTTATTAATATATATTTAAAAAAATTAATATTAATAAAAAAATAAAAAATAAAATAGAAAAATATTGGCACCGCCAAGGAGGCGCTTAGGCACCGCTTAGGCGGTCTTGGCGCTTGGCGGCACTCGACCGCCGCCAAGCGTCAAGCGCCATTTGCACCCTTGATATTATATTAAACCATGTACAAAAAAATAGGACCATTTATTATGAACAGAGGGATGGGCGGATCTGTTAAGGGGCTGCACTGGGCTCCAGCCCAGTACAGACCCAAAATAGTTACATATATACATATGCCTAAATAAGTTATTTTACATGGTAAGCCCACCCCCAAATTTTTTTAAAATAATCATTGCTTGCAAACTTCATATTATTGAGTCAAGTTGTTTTGTTGATTTGCAGAATTTTATAATCCAATACCATTTATTTATTTGTTATTAACTATGTTATGATTTTAGATTGAATTTGTACAAATGTACTTAATTTTTATATCACATATTAATTTCATATTCAATATCGAAAATTCACCACAAAAAATTGAGGGTTTAAAGAGGGCTTTAAAGAGGGATTTAAAGAGGGTTTAGGGTGTAAAAAGGGTTTTTACGAGGGGATATAGCCCTCGCGAAGATGTGCCTCGCTAAAAAAACCCTCGCCTCGCCCCTCGTTAACTGGCGAGGGCCCTAAAACCGTCGCAAAATGGCTAGGGCAAGGTGCTCGTTATTTGGCGAGGGAACAGTGCTCGGGAAAATGGCGAGGACGGGCACTCGGGATGTAGCGAGGGTTCGAACCCTAAATTTAAATTGTTCTGAATAAACTTTCTTTAACGATAGAATTGAGAATCTAAATTTATGAATGAGAGAAAATGTTATTAGTAAATACATAAATTTAATATATCTCATCAAACTCGGACTATTGAATAAAATGAAGTTCTTTCAACATAACAGAATTAATAAATCAAAAGTACATACACTACTACATATTTTAGAACGACTAAAAATAGATGCTGTTAAGCAGTTTTGACGAAATAAAAGGAGGGGAGAAAATCAAAGAATGATTAATATTTAAATATATACATACATCTCACTTAGACCATTTGCGACACCATCGATCTCGATTATTTCGCAATATTATATTAATTAAAGAATAAGATTATCGATCATATGAAAAGTATCTCATTAAAAAATGTAATTAATTAAGAGAGAATTAAAATAATTATATTCAGATTAAAGATTCTGATTTAATGGGATCCACATGTGCATGCTAGCTACAAAATAATTAATACGTTGAAACAAAAAAATTGTAAAAGAAAATGAAGATTGAGACATCAATTAATGAATAAATATATATTGACTGAAGGACAAAAAGTAGTGGTATTTGGGAGGAAGCAACATGGTAGCTTCGAGGTTTGAAGAGTTTAAGTAACATCCTTATCAAGGTTTAGGTCATGGAGAACGTCATCGATTTGCACGAACTTGGAATTTTGATTTTGTTTTGTATTGATAAGAACAACTTCACAAATATATCTCCACTTCCTTCATTGGGGGACAAACATTGGTCCCTTTGGTCTTTCGGTCGGCTGCTTTAATTTATTCTACCCCATTTAACTAAAAATTAATACTTTATGGGATAACATATTTTTAAAAAATAAAAATTTTATATATAAAATAATAGTATATGAATAAATATGTATATAAGTTTATGAGTGTATACGTAAATTAATATTTTCCTTTTTAGTAGTGTATAAATCTATATAGGACGTTCAAATAAAAAAAATATATAAATTTCTGCGGAAGAGAGGGAGTAATATTTATTTTGCGAAACTTTTGCAGATAAATATAGAATAGTAAATTGTAAAATAATTTTAATAATAACTTAATTTTATACAAAAATATTTCTATACAAAAAAAATTTATACATTTGTATAAGTATATTAAGATAAAAAAATTATAATTAAGACGTCCAAATAAAATAAATACAAAAATAGATACTAAATTGAAAAATATTAATTAATTTTAAAAAATATTAATTATTTTACTATAAAATGATTAATCAATTTTACAGTAAAATTAATATACACAATAACACTAATTAATTTCCTTCGTTTTTTTACTTCTTCCGGTTCAATTTGACAGTCACTTTTAGAAGAAAATTTATTCTAGAATATGCTTTGTTTTTTATTTATCTAAAGATATTAAATGCTCCATTTTCAGTTTTCTCATTTTTTAAAACAATGTAGATAGATGTAAGTATTCTAGATAAGCAAATAATTAAAAATATTCATTATTATCCTATAAAATTATGTAATATCACTGCAAAAAAGTAAAATAAAGCATTGTCTATATATAATCTAAATAATAAAAAAATTTGTGGCGGAATTGCGAATGAAATTGCCTACATTTTTTTTTAATTATATAAGCATTATCACTTTCTGTCTACAAATAATTACCTATAAAATTACCGTAGGTAAATTGCTTGTATGTAATTAATTACATAAAAAATTTATTTTGTATGCAAATTAATTTTATTGACAAATTATTATGAGTAGATTTTTTTATAAAAATGGTTCATATCATGAACTATTTTTCAATAAACTATAAAGTAAGTTCATAAAAATATATGGGACAAACTCTTTTTTAGCCTATTTTTAAGGTACAAACACTTTTTTGTCCACAAATTTATAAAAACTCTTTTTTGGCCTTTTTAAAAAATAAGTGACCAATATACCATTAATTCTTTTTTTTTTTTAATTTCTCTTGTCACCCCTAATTTTTTTCCTATTTCGTTTCTTACACCAAAGTAAAATAAGTGACTAATATATCTTTAATTATAGTATGTTTTTTACGGAGTTGGGTCAGAATGATTTTTTACGTTCCTTTAGTGTAGAAAAAATTTAAAAGGTACATGATTACGACTAACGTTATCTTTTTTAATTTTTAAGGATTAAATAAGTAATCTTGAAAGGTCGGAAACTGGTCGGAGTCCGGTCAAATTTTTTTTTTAAAATAGAATATTTAGTAAAAATTTTTGTGACGGAGTTTGATCGAAACTACTTCTTAGATTATTTTTACCTAAAAAATAATATGCATATGTAAAAATTTTGATTAACGTTATCTTTTTAATTTTTACTAGTAAAATAACTAGTATTTTGAAAAGTCGTATATTTATCTAAATTTATTAAAAATATTACTTGCAATAGTATTTTTTTGACGGAGTTGGGTCGAAATGATTTTTTACGTTCCTTTAATCTAGAAAAAATTTAAAAGAAATATGATTACGACTAACATTATCTTTATTAATTTTTAAGGATTAAATAAGTAATCTTGAAAGGTCGGAAACTGGTCGGAGTCCGGTCAATTTTTTTAGAAATAGCATATTTAGTTTTTTTTTTCATGACGGAGTTAGGTCGTAAATACTTTTTAGATTATTTTTACCTAAAAAATACTATGCATATGTAGAATTTTAATTGACATTATCTTTTTAATTTTTAATAGTAAAACAACTAGTATTTTGAAAAGTCGGATATTTCTCCAAATTCATTAAAAATATCATTTGCACTAGTATTTTTTTGACGTAGTTGGGTCGGAATGATTGTTTACGTTCCTTTAGTGTAGAAAAAATTTAAAAGATACATGTTTACGACTAATATTATCTTTATTAATTTTTAAGGATTAAATAAGTGATCTTGAAAGGTCAAAAATTGGTCGGAGTTCGGTCAATTTTTTTAAAATAGCATATTTAGTAATTTTTTTTTTGTGACGGAGTTTGATTGGAACTACTGTTTAGATTATTTTTACCTAAAAAAATACTATGCATATGTAGAATTTTAATTGACATTATCTTTTTAATTTTTACTAGTAAAATAACTAATATTTTGAAAAGTCGGATATTTCTCAAAATTCATTAAAAATATCATTTGCACTAGTATTTTTTTGACGGAGTTGGGTCGGAATAATTTTTTACGTTCCTTTAGTGTAGAAAAAATTTAAAAGATACATGATTACGACTAACGTTATCTTTTTTTAATTTTTAAGGATTAAATAAGTAATCTTGAAAGGTCGTAAAACTAGTCGGAGTCCGGTCAATTTTTTTTAAAAATAGCATATTTAGTAAAAAAAATTGTGACAGAGTTTGATCGGAACTACTTCTTAGATTATTTTTACCTAAAAAATACTATGCATATGTAAAAAAATTTATTGACATTATCTTTTTAATTTTTACTAGTAAAATAACTAGTATTTTGAAAAGTCGGATATTTATCTAAATTTATTAAAAATAGCACTTGCAATAGTATGTTTTTGACGGAGTTGGGCCGGAATGATTTTTACGTTCCTTTAATCTATAAAAGATTTAAAAGAAACATGATTACGACTAACGTTATCTTTATTAATTTTTAAGGATTAAATAAGTAATCTTGAAAGGTCGGAAACTGGTCGGAGTCCGGTCAATTTTTTTAGAAATAGCATATTTAGTTTTTTTTTTCGTGACGGAATTAGGTCGGAACTACTTTTTAGATTATTTTTACTTAAAAAATACTATGCATATGTAGAATTTTAATTGATATTATCTTTTTAATTTTTAATAGTAAAATAACTAATATTTTGAAAAGTCAGATATATCTCCAAATTCATTAAAAATATCATTTGCACTAGTATTTTTTTGACGGAGTTGGGTCGGAATGATTTTTTACGTTCCTTTAGTGTAAAAAAAATTTAAAAGATACATGATTACAACTAACGTTATCTTTTTTAATTTTTAAGGATTACATAAGTAATTTTGAAAGGTCGAAAATTGGTCGGAGTCCGGTAAATTTTTTAAAAAATAGCATATTTAGTAATTTTTTTGTGACTGAGTTTGATCGGAACTAATTTTTAGATTATTTTAACCTAAAAAATACTATGCATATGTAGAATTT
>JAPKLY010000392.1:333592-346559 GCA_026898435.1 Prunella vulgaris | reverse complement strand
ATGCATACAAAACTTGAAGTATATTTTCCAATGAGTAGTGAGAAGCTAGGGTGTTACAGGTTGTCTTTCATTTTGTGTTGAGTTGAGTGTCTAGGCATTCCATACAATATTATTTAGGGGTAGTATATGCATAGTGCACGTATAAATACTATTCTTTATTTTGATCTCTTGTGAAGATCATGTTTGGGTCTCTTTTGTAGATCTTATTTTGGTCTTACGTGATCTTGTCTTTTATTTCTTTTATAAACCTTGTATTTGTGTAACTATTGAGTTATAGTGAAAATTTTGCCATGAAGCATCACAAATTATTTTTTATAGTCTATAAATTTTTTTACATCTCTTTGCAAACTTGTATTTTTAAATCTTCCGTTATATATATTGTGATTTATGTTCCAATATTTTAGCAATACTCTCTGAAAAATACTCACGCATACTCCATTAATCGGTGTCACAGCCTAAACTAGATTTACTTAGTTGCACATCCTATGTCAAGTGTGTATTTTGTTTGCAATAGAGAATTTCCTCACCTCTGCACTAAAACATTTGATCTTAGATGATACCAATTATGCATATTGAAAATCAAAGATACACATGTATATTAGGTCTCTTAATGAAAGAGCAGGGAGGAGTGTTCGGTCACAACCATTGAATCTGGCTGATGATGATAAAAAAAGCTCGTGTCAAGAGAGAACTAGATTGGACGAATGATTAAATCATCGTGGCATACTACAATTCCAATGCCTTGAATGCCATATTTGCATTTATGGATATTTCTATGTTCAAGATCATCTCGAATTGTTTGTAAGCAATGGATGCATGGGACCCTACAAGAACACTATGAAGGTTCAGAAAGTATTCGAAGAACTAAACTTCGAATGATAGGTACCAAGTTTGAAGATTTTAAGATGAAGGATGGCGAAACCATCTCTTTATACATTGAGAGAATTATTGAAATTTTGAATGAATCTCATTCTCTAAGTGATCCTATCTACAACACATGAAAAAAATAAGACAACGGTTAAAAAGAAACAATAACGAATTTTTATCGTTGATGAAGAAATTTAGGACAACGGTTAAATGATAAAGACAACGGGTTTTCACTGTTGTCGTAGGAACTTACAACAACGGGTTAAATAAAAAAGATAACGGGATTTTTCCATGGGTATGAATATTTTGACAACGGTTATACAAAAGTTACGACGATGGGGAATTCCCGTTGTCATAGAGACATACGATAACGGGTAAAAACCGTTGTCAAAAGTTTGGACCTACAACAACGAGTCGATCAATAACGGGGAAAAAATGGCTACGACAACGGGGAATATATAATGCCATATATAATTGCTAATTAACAAGTTCTGAGACAGTGAGATGGCGACCACTATGGACAGTTAGTATTCTTTTCGGACAATTATTTCTAACAATGTAAGTCGATTTATATATCAATTTTTAAAAATTATTATTAATTGAATAAAAATTTGTACAATATATTAATTAAATATTCAACAGTTTATCTAACATCGTCCACTCGGTTCTTACTCGAAGAAAAGAATGGAGAAATGAAAAATAGATTGGATGGGGTACTTATACAATGGATATTTATTTTCTATGAACATGTAGTTTTTAGTAGGTTAATGTAACTTATGTAATATTTGTAATGATATTTTATGTTTTGGTGTATATAAATGAGTATGTTTATTTGTTTGATGTTTTGGTGTTGATTGTATACATATGGTATAGGTTTCGGTTTTGTATATAAATGTAATTTAACAGATAAAAAAGATTATATTAATAAATAAAAATAAAAAACAGTCTGGATATATAGCAAGTTTATATTTGTTGTCTAATAGAAGAAGAAAAAAATGACTTAGTCCAAGCATTCCCTTGGGTATAGGTTTAAAATCAGTATCCAATTGGCCTTTTGGACTGCAAAACAGCTGTCTTAACTTGGACAATATTTATAACCATTATCTAAGGTGAAAAATAACAGCTCTCTAAAGCCTAGCTAATTTGTATTTATAACCTAGACAGTTGTAAATAAATCGAATCGAGAAAAACACAATATTTTTTACCATTTATTTGAAATATTATAGAGATTTGATGATCATGCTTGATAATTAATCGAGTCGAGCTCGAACAATATATTTTATACACTTTTTTTTTTCTTTTAGTTATTGAGTTCAAACTGAACTTTAGACTATTATCGATCGAGCATAAAGTTCACTTTGTCCAAATTTATATAATATCTATTTTGAATTGAGTTCAGAAATTTTTTTATTGAACGGTCTTAAATTGAGTAACCCTAGCCCTGCACTCGCTAAAAAATGATATTTTTAAGTGAAATTTGAGAGCAACCCGTCACGGGTCCCTTTCGGTCCGATCAATTGATAGCAATTATAAACAATTATTTATTTAATAACATAATGAAATAAGAATAACACTTGGGTAGAAAGTTCGACGGTAAAAATTTTCAAATATATATAAAAAAACAAAAACTAACCCATGTGCGTTCTTGCAGCAGCAGGTAATTGACTAACAAACCCACTAGAACGCGCGCAGATGATTGACTAACAAACTCATGCATATTAATTTTCCCTCTCATGCATGCAAATCAAAAGTATAACGCATGCAAGCTAAGCTAACGTTCCCTCCCCTATTGGTAACTATTTGTTTTAACTTTATTTTAATTTTTAATATTTTAAAAATTATTGAGTTGATTAAAAAATATTTAACTAATAATATGTTACAAATATATATTTGTACATATAGTAACACACATTTGGTCTTACAGTAATACACATTTGCTCTAATAGTAACACACATTTGTCTCTCAAATTTGTGTTACTATATGGCAAATGTGTGTTACTATAAGGACAAATGTGTGTTACTATATGACAAATGTGTGTTACTATAAAAATAAATATATATTTATGAATAATGAATATTTATTCTTCTAGTAACAAATATTTAGCTCTTGCATTATGTGAAAAATTATTTATTCTATAAAAATAAATGAATATATGTAAAATAACAACATTTTATAAGATAGTTACTCATATTTTCTTTAATAGTAACACACATTTGTCTCACAGTTTATGTTACTATATGAGAAAATGTGTGTTACTATATGGACAAAATATATTTTCATGAGAATAAATATGTATTTCTTAATTTATTCATCATCCCTTAAAATCTAAGTATATTATTTCATGTAATACATATGTTATTATATGAAAAAATAATTATTTCTATAAAAATAAATAAATATTTGTGAATAATCAATATTTGTTCTTATACTAACATATATTTTGCTCTTAGATTATGTGAAAAATTATTTATTATATAAAAACAAATGAATATATTTAAATAACAATATTTTATAAGACATCTGCCCTAATAGTAGCACATATTTGCTCTTCAATTTGTGTTCCTATATGGGCAAATCGGTGTTACTATATGAACAAATGTGTGTTACTATAAGGACAAAATGTATTTTTATAAAAATAAACCCTGTTTTAAATTTAATCAGCATCCCTTAAATTTAGGTATAATGATTCATGTAATAACACTTTTTTATTATTTTATATGTGTTATTAAATGAAAAATAATTGTTTTTATAAAAATAAATAAATATTTGTGGAAAAACTAATATTTTTTCTTATATTAATACACATTTATCTTATATTCTATTGAAAATATTTATTTTATACAAATATATATATATATAAAATAATTATTTGATTTTTTAAAATTGTCAACAATTAAAAAGAAAAAAATGAAGACCTTCGTGGGTATACTTGTTATAATTTAAAAGAGTAAGTCTCTTGTGCACCAGTTACACCGTGCAATTCAAGTGTATTTTTAAAAAATTACACAATTTATTACTGAAAAGTTACACAAATTATTATTGAAAAGTAACACTTTGAAAGATAAATTTTTCAATAATAACATGTGTAACTTTTCAATAATATTTTGTTTAACTTTTAAAAAAATAAATTTAAGTTGAACCGTGTAACTTGTGCATATAAGACTAATTCAATTTAAAATCTGGGAGCAGGAGGGGTATGTTCCGCTCCTGAAGGAATATATATTACCGCGAGTAAATAAGATGGAACGTATGCAGCTGCGTTAATTAATTTAATTTTGAAAATTTTTACGGTAACATTTTTTATTTAAATTTTGTCATAAAATAAATGATTAAGTCAGCCATAATTAATAATGTCTAAATGTTAATGATTAAGTCAGCCATAATTAATAATGTCTAAATGTTACTATCATCTCATTTTCCTGGTTTCTAATTTTCTTCATGTTCACACCTTTCCCTTTGTTGGCCGATACTTATCCTTCTTATCTTATTAATATTACATTATGTCACGTTTTTTAAAGTGATAGACTTAAAAAGTTTCGACTATGTAATTTTATATAAATAATTTCAGATTGATATATTTTTAAATATTTTTTTATTAATATAAATTTTTTATATAATAAAATAAATAATTGAGTTTTAATTTTGCATATGATACTTATTTAAAAATAGTACTTTATAATATACAATTTTGCAATTAACCCAATTTTATATAATTACATCCTTAACCTATATACATAGAGAAGATAATTTTATATGTATATCACTAATCTATATACATACAGAAGATAAATTAAGTCGTAGTTAGCCAGAGAATCAATTAACGTGGAAATTAAGATTTAGTTAAAGTATAACTCAAATTTTATCCTCTCTCCTTCAAATTGGAGATTGAGGAGAAAGAATAAAGTGATGAATAAAATTGTTAAATGTTCCGACCTTAATTTATTAGGACTAGTTCTACATGATTATGGAGGCCAAACATATTAATTAGTGGAACTCAAAAGAAAAAAAACACTACAACATAAATGACTTTATGTAACACATTATTGTAACACTTTTAGTTTATGTAACACATTTTGGTAACATTTTTCTAATTTATATATTATGTAACACTTTATAAATCTGTAACACTCTTTAGGTAACACTTTTGTAAAAATAACACATCTAGGTAACACTTTCACATAGGTAACACTTTTATAAAGATAACATATTTTACGTAACACTTTAATATATGTAATACTTTTAGATAATACTTTTATATGTGTAACATAAATATTTTTGGTACACTTGATATTATTATAAACATGCCCTAGTGTATACTAATTTATTATATTTTTTAGTATCACTCTTAATAAATAATTAATATATATACATTTACAAAAATTCATATACATAAAATTTATCTATAATTTAAAAAATTTATTGCATAATAAAAATATATTTTTTAATTATATAACTATAAACTATATATAATTTATATATTTTTAGATATAATTATATCATTAAAAGATTTTTTTGAATGAAATATAGGTAGTAAATAATTTGGTTCATTAAGAAATAATATTCATCATTAATATGTGTTAATATTCACCATTTTTCTATTTTTCAATTTAAAAAATGAATAAAAAAAATTGATAATGAGTTAAATAAAATTGATGTCCAAAACATGTAATATATAATGGACTAGCTAAGATGATAGATGTTACAATCTTGAATTCAAGAGGTACAAGGATCAAAACCTAGGAATTACAATTATTTCTTTTTTTTCTCTTTACAAAAAGTGTTACCTTAGGCTTTAGGTTACACGGGCAAGTAGTGCAACGCCCTAAAAGTGTTACATATGTATAATATATAACATTTTATATATATTAAGTAACACTTTTTTTATGTTACATAATATCATTTATGTTGTAGTGAAAATTATATGTTATGACAGAGTTAAATAAATAGGCCAAAAGTATTTAAATTTTTCTTATTATATATATATATATATATATATATATATGTGTGTGTGTGTGTGTGTGTGTGTGTGTGTGTGTGTGTTTTAAATTAAAATATATACAAATTCCCCTAAATAACATATATAAATGTTAAATTAAATTAAAATGTATGCATATTCCTAAATGACATAAATGAATGTTATATTAAATGAAATTAGAAATTTTACACTTAGAATATAAAAAGCCTATATATATATATACACACACACAAATGGGCTAAACGATCCGTCTGTAAAATTGGGGGCTAGCCTATTTAGTCCGCAGGCTAATCGGTTTGAGAAAAATAAATGATTTTAAATGAACCATTACATGCTTAAATTTAAACTTATATATTTTTAGGGTAAAACGGACCGATCCAACAACTCGTAGTCCGTTTAAATCTCTAGTGATAATTGATTGTCATGCACAAATCTTAATCACTAAAAATTGTATAAACAAGTTTCAAACTTATACTAAATAAGTTTTATAATATGAAATTGTGTTAATATTTTTATCTTTAATTATTAAATTTTGTATTGTAATTGATTAATAAGTCAAAACGATAATTTAAACATCATATACACTACAAAAACTGATGATATAAAGAGGGGAGTTAGTAAGGGGGTTGGGGTCCCTCTTTAATAAATAAAATTAAAGAGGGCTCTAAAGAGGGGGGGGCAAAATTTAAATTTAAAGAGAGGTTGGAAGAGGGGATAAAAAACCCTCTTTATTTAACGAGAGCAGAATAAAATAATGAGTGCAAAACCCTCGCAAAAGTCGCGAGGGTTCGATCCCTCATTAATTAGCGAGCGCTGACCCTCGCCAAGGGTTGAACCGGACCGAGACGAGGGCTTTTTCCTCGCCGGTTTGCCAGTGCGAAGGCCCTCGCCGGTTTACGAGCACTAAACCCTCGCCAACTTTAAAATGGACCGAGCCGAGGGTTATACCCTCGCCGGTTTACGAGGACCGGGTCCCTCGCTAAATAATGAGGGTTCTACCCTTGCAAAAAGTACATATATTTGAATTATATTAGTAGTAATTATTTAATTAATTAGTTTGTTTAATTAGTTAATTAATTATTTAATTAGTAGTTAATTAAAATGTTAATTGATGTTGAAATATTAGTAGTACTTATTTAATTATTGGTTTTTTACTTATATAATTACTTGTTTAATTAATAAGTTAATTATTTAATTAGTTATTTAATTATTTAATTAGTGTTTGTTAATATAATATCTATGATATTTAATTCTAATGTATATTGTATTTAATTAATAATGAATTATTATGATTATATATGATAATGTATCATGTTATGATTAAATTACATATTATATTAATGTGTAGCATTATTTAATTTTTTATTTATATTTTAATTAATACTTTTATTGTAGGTGCTATATATCGGCAGTTGAGAAAAAGGTTATACACTAAGTTGGAGGGATTACTTACAATCAATGTATGTATGCTTTTTTAATTTATCTTTAATTACTATAAATTAATTTATGCATATTATTATATTATTTTACATGCTCGATATTTATAAATATACATGTTAGATGATCGATGTTCGATCTAGAAATATTGGTAAGTTTGATTTTGCATGCATATCACATTATAGATGATCGAAGTTCGATTTAAGAATATTTTATTTAGATATGATTATATACGGACGAAGTTGGAGTTGGCGTTGATGAATTGTTGGTTTTTGTTTGCTGTTAGATTGTGCGTTCCGATTTGATTATTATTAATTAAATCGGAAATGGATGCACTATGATCTTGATTGATTATTTGGGATATGATAAATTTAAATGAAACTCTGTCGAATTTTTTAAAAAAATATTAATATTTGCTTAGAATTTGTATAGTAACGAATATGATCATACCATGTTTTAGTTATAAGGGTCTGTCGGAGCTGGCAGACCCAGGTACTAGCATCTCTCGTCATAAGGGTGGTTCCCGTGGAGCAGCCCAGGTTGCTTTGGATATTATAAGTAATTTTTTTAAAATTATACTTTTTAATTATGATCATATCATGCTTTAATTATTTGACTTTGTGGACGTATGTTGGTGGATGATTATGTACTAATATTTGTTAATGATGATGGATGATTAGGCACTAATGTTTTTTTTTCATGATTTCTATTTTAATTAGATTCAAGATCAAAATCATGAATTACATAAGTGAAATGAAGTTTTGATTAAATTAGGACAAATTTAGATAGAGATCAATTTTGTGTGTAATAGTTTCATAAGTTAAATGAAGTTTCATTATTAATATTTAGGCCATAATTTCATTTAAAACATGATTAGTTTGGAATTTCATAAATTCACGAGTCATTTTTAATTTTAAATAAAATTTAAAGAATGAATATTATCATATTAAATGAATTATTTTACATTAATTTTTATAATGATTTTAATTAGATTAGTATAACTACATAATATAACAATAATAAAGTAAATATATATAACACTTATTAGTTAAAATAAAAAGTATATATATTTAAAATGAATTTTGGAACAAGAAATACAACTTGTCCAAGTGGCAAGACACATGAACATACATTAGAGAGGTCACAGGTTCAAACCCCCTCTCATACGAAATTTGCGAAAATGCTTCCAGATTCACGGGTCGCCCGTGGGTTGATCCCGGGTCGGGTCGTTCCGCGGGTTAAACCCGCGAAATTATTTTATTTTTACATATTTGAAATCAGCGAGGGCTAAACCCTCGCCGATTTGCGACGGATATGTGCGCTCGCCAATTTACGAGGGTTGTACCCTCGTTCAGCCTTCTGACGGACTTTCCCTCGCTAAGTCCTGCGAGGGTTCGAACCCTCGCCATTTTGCGAGCACCTGCCCTCGCCATTTTCCCGAGGGCACCTACCCTCGCTAATTAGCGAGGGCCGAGGCGAGGGATATGCTAGCGAGCCACTCCTGGGCGAGGGCCTTGTTCCCTCTTTAACTCCCTCTCTAACCCTTCTCCCCTCTTTAATTCCCTCTTTATTTCTGTATTTTTTTGTAGTGATATGACTAATTTTTCTAAATTATAAAAATAGTCAAAGCAAACGAACAAGGAGAAAATGAAGGCAAGTCTTCCTTATTAACTTTTTGGAGATAATTTTTTGTAATAAACTTTATCATTAGTCAGTTTTGAAGTATCAAATATTTAATCAATTAGATGTATGAAAACTCTCAACAAAAGTATCAAAAAATTGGGTCAATAAAATTATGTTATAATTATTATAGATTTTATTAACTCCAACTTTTAATACTTGTGATGAATATTTTGATAGATTGACCAAATATTTGATACTTTAAAAAGTATTATAATAAGCTTATCATAAACCACTTCCATGTAAAACTCCCTCCGATCGAAATACTCACCTCCTCCCAATTTAAACTTTATATTTTTTTGGAATATTCCACTATAAATTTGATACAAAAAAAATTGAATATTCTTACAATACCTACTTTATTTCAAAATAAATCTTTATTTATTGATCCAAAAAATAATTAAATAGATTTTTAAAAACACATTCCCAATAAAATATAAGGTTTAATATAAGGTTTAATTAAATAGACAAAAACCCTAAGAAACTACAAATCACTTAAAAAACATTGATCTACACTCACAAAAATATATTCACACGAACAAATCAAATGCAGCAACAGCCACCAAAATCAACAAACCAAGAAAGTTTCGTATGAGAAAGATGTAATGAGATGGAAAATTGCAAACTAAGGAAGTTTCGTATGAGAAAGATGAGCAGAGAGTTTCGTGTGAGAGAAGGAAAGATTGCGCAAACCAAGGAAATTCCTGAAAACCGATGAAAAACTGAAAGATAATAAGCGATTTTTTAATATTTATATTAGATCCGTTTGTAAAATGGATTAATTGCACGGGGCAGGTTTTGTGCAATATTGTATACGAGTTTTTGTGTTTGTAATATAATGGTCCTCATATTCATTCTTCTCCCTCAAACACACGAACTCCTTTTTTATAAAAAAAGAAAAAATTGTCTCATCAAATATTTTTAATAGATATAATTTGTAGTATGATTTTTATTAAAAAAAATTAATTAATTTAAATAAATATTGTGAAATTATTAATAAAATAAAGTACATTTTAAAAATAAAAAACAGTTGAAAAATTAAATAAAAAAATATGAGTACTATTAATTATATCGTGTTAAGAAAATCAGCACACCTAGACTTGACGAATTAATCCTCATATATAATTTAAAGTAATAAAATATTAATGTCAATAAATATAAAAAATTAAATAAAATAAACCCCATATAAAATATATGATTATATATGGGGATTAATTCGTCAAGCCTAGGTGTACTGATTCTCTTAAGACGATATAATTAATAGTACTCATATTTTTTATTTGATTTTTCAACAATTTTTTTAAATTATATTTTATTTCATTAATAATTTCACAATATTTATTTAAATTAATTAGTATTTTTAATAAAAATCATACTACTAATTATATCTATTAAAAATATTTGATGAGACAATTTTACTTTTTCTTTTTAAAAAAAGAGTTCATATGTTTAAGGGAGGAGCATTATACTACAAATTATATCTATTGACTCTCACTACTTTCATGGAGAGAGGAAGAAATTAACTGCAGTGTAATATATGCTCCCTTCTTTTAAGGTTGCAGTTTCCAAAAACAATATTGACATCTCATCAGTTAGTTTTATATTTATAACACCCTATTTTTATAATTTAATTTAAAAAATAATTAAATAAATAAATTTGCCAATATTAAATAATAATTAAAATATTTGGTGGAATGTAATTCGATCAATCATGATGCACGCTACATCACCTTTATTCATTTTTTAAAGTCAAATGTTAACATGGAGTAATATTATATATGAAATTATAAATTCACAAAGCATATGTAGTTAGACGAACACGGAATTTGATGCTTTTGCCTTATGCTCCTCATGCCTTACGGTCTCCTCCAGTCGGTATTGTAATTACTGACTGGCACAAGTATCTATACACAAGAATTTAATTGCATACCACGTCAATAATCGGCAGTACAGATACCGATTGGTTTTAAATCCATAAACACATTCTTTCTTCCCCTATTTTCATAATTTACTTTCAAAAGATCCCTATTATAATAAATTTGCCAGTAAATTATGATTTGAAAGCATTTATAAATATTATTTCCTTCTGTCCCAAAAAATTAGCGCACCTAATTATGCACACAAAATTTAAAAAAATTAAAGAAAATAATAGTATATAAATAATTTGTGTATATATTTTAGTGTGCATATAAATAAATATATTTTAAATGAATTAGTTATTATAAAATATTAAAATAAAATAAAAGGCAATTTTTATGAATTTTAGTCAGTTTGACTTGAAGGGTACAAATTGAGAATTTGAGATGACGCGGGAGATGATATCATGCTACACACGTCATGAGTGATGACTGAGTGTTGATCAACACGCGGGTTTACCAAGAAATCCCCGTCGATTCGCCACGTCTATAACAAAGTTATTTAATACACTTTCATATAAAAATGTTTATATTAATTATTGGAAATTTCATACACCTTGGTTTAGATTATTTAAATTTAATGTTACTATGTTGTTTAATAGTAATTATTATTTTTAGGGGAGGTTTCTCAATGCCCAGTACGAATGGTACATTCACTAATTATTTATACTTAAGGGGCACTCCCTGCAATTGTATTTTTATTTTTATTTCATGTAATTTGAAACATTTTATCATTAATCAAAGTAATACACCTACTTATATAAAATAATACTCCAAACATTTTTTTTAACACAAAACATGTTAAATTGTGTTGATAGAATTTACTAATCGATGTTCGTTTATGTGGCTTTACAACATATTAATCCTATCAAACAATAATCTTTGAATTAATGTTCTTGGGGAGGGAGAGTAAAGAGTTTTAGAGAGAGAAATATTGCAGTAGGGATTGTCTTAATTTCCAGAATTGTGTGAATAGTACAAGAGAGGTCTTATTTATAGGTGTGTGAGTGTGTAAGTGTGAGACGGCACCTTACGAGCCTATGTGGCTTCCGGTGTTGACGAGGGTTCCTTACCCTCGTCTTGGTCTCTCACACTGCTTCCTTTATCATGCCTCATCCTACTACTATGCCTTAGACTAAATGGGCCTCATTAAAAACCTCGCCGTAAACCACCCTTGTGGATAAATCAGACGGAGGGAAAAAGAGTGCAACCATCGGGACCTAACAGGCTACAAGACGAGCTCCTGGGTGAGCTTAAGGGCGAGCTCCAATGCCTTGTGTGATTTTCTGGGTGCCACGCGACGATGGACCTGGGCGAGGTCCTCGTGAGGGTAGGGGCAGGCCTCTTGGGCGAGCTGCGTGGGCGAGCTGCCCCCATGTGGGCGAGCTCCGGACCTCCGTGGATCCGGGCGGGTCCTGGCGACCTGCCAAACCTTGACGATTGTTCATATACTAATTACATTAGTTCGCCAGTCCAACATTTGCCCCCCAGCTCGCATGTGTCATGACCTCGTCAAATGTGCAGGCGAGCTGGAGAACTTGAAATTCGGCAAACTATCTCTGGGTGATTGCAGAGCTATGAGGCGAGCTCGGTGAGGGTGGTTATCCCTGGTCGTCGTGGTGCGGGAATCCAGGGGTCATGCACGCCTTTTGAGACCTCGGTTCCCGCCCCCAATCACACCAACTTTCAAATTTCTTGCAAACAGGTCCCTGTATTCTGTGAATATCGCACCTCGCCCCGACGTCTATAAATAGGGGGAAATGAATTCATTTTCTCACTTCTTGCATTTCAAATTCTCAGAGCTTTCCCGACGACCGATTTTTCTTGTGCTCGATGGTATTTCGAAGGCTCTTCAAGGTAGGATTCGATTCTTCTCCCTTCTCTTCTATCTTTTATTTGATTTTTCTGTTGTTTCTTCCGGATTACTGGGTTTTGGACCGTGGATTGCACCGAGAATCTTTACATTTCCCTGACTCTTGGACTATTGGACTTTGGACTTTGAGACCTTTGAACTCCTCTGAGACCATGTCGATGCGCTCTTCGAGTAGAACCCTGTCGGACCGGAATCCTGATAAACTGCCCATAATTGAG
>JAPKLY010000392.1:276477-323592 GCA_026898435.1 Prunella vulgaris | reverse complement strand
TGCTTCAATTTGACCGTACGTTTTTACATTTTTACCGTTTAAGTTTAATATTATTTGCATGTTGTACATTAATTATTTATGAATATATCTATTTTTATTGGAGATTTTAATCCTAATTTAATTTGTTAGAATTTTGTAGTGTAATTGATGTTTGATTATATATATTGGATTTTTTGTTTTAAAAAATTGGATATGCTTGTTTATAGTCAAAACTCTGGCCATTTTTTTTATAATTCTAATGTGGTATATTCTTAATTTTAATCAGATGGAACTCTCTGATCGTCGTTGGATGTATGAAATCCCTCGTCTGATACAAGGATCGATCAACCCTGAATTTTACAAGAAAATTCATGAGTTTACTGCGTTTGCCTATGGTAATCCACACTGCATGGATATGAATGGCCAGATTAGATGTCCTTGTTCAAAAAAAAGTGCGGTAACAAGAGATTTTTGAGCATTGATGAGGTTCTAACTCATCTCGTGATGTCTGGTTTTACTCCATACTATTACAATTGGACTGTACATGGCGAAACTCGGTGGAATCATAATCTTGAAACAGTGGTTGCCTTCTATGATCAGTTTCGTAGCAGTGGAGGTGAGAGATTTGAGATTGGTGGTTCGAGCCGTGATTCGCCTATTCCATGCTTTGAGACACCGGTGGATGAATTCCAAAGCTATCATACGATGATTGATGAGTCTGGTTTGGGTGGTCACCACATGGAAGAGGAACCAAATCCTCGTTCGCAAAGATTTTTTGAGATGCTTAAATCTGTCGATCAGAAGCTGTTTCCTGGTTGTGATACTGAGACACAATTATCATTCAATGCTCAGATGTTGTCCATCAAAACTGAAGGCAAAGTCAGTCAGAAAGTGTACAATAAATTTGCAAAGTTGTTCAAACGGGCCCTACCTAAAGAGAACACAGCACCAGAAAATTTCTATCAAAGTAAGAGGCTCTTGAAGGATATGGGTTTACCATTTGAGAAGATTGATTGTTGTACCAACGGTTGCATGCTATTTTGGGGCGATGATGAGAGCATCGATCGGTGCAGGATGTGCAACTACCCTAGGTTCAAACCCTCAGATCGTAGGAAGAAGACATCTTTCAAGTCTATGTATTATCTTCCCATCACTCCTCGTCTAGAGATGTTGTATCAGTCAAGTGCCACTGCAAAAGACATGAGATGGCATGCTGAGGAGTGTTCTGATGAGAATTCCGGAGAGATGCGTCATCCTACTGACTCTAATGCGTGGAGACATCTTGATAGAGAGTTTCCAGATTTTGCGAGTGAGAAGAGAAATGTGAGGCTTGGCCTGTGCACAGACGGATTTGCTCCATTCGGTATGCACGAGAAGAAGTATTCGTTGTGGCCTGTATTACTGACTCCGTACAATCTACATCCTTGGTTGTGCATGAAGCCTCAACACATATTTCTCACTGTCTTGGTGCCTGGTCCTCAGAATCCTAAGCAAAACCTAGATGTCTACCTTCAGCCACTGATTAAAGAGTTGTTATATTTGTGGCATACGGGAGTAGAGACATATGACGTGTACAGGAAGGAGAACTTCACATTACGGGATGCTGTTTTATGGACCATCAGCGACTTTCCAGCATATTCTATGTTGTCTGGGTGGTCGACTCAAGGAAAACAAGCTTGCCCGTACTGCATGGATGGATCTAATGCATTTTGGCTTCCACTGAGTAAAAAGGTATCATGGTTCGATAACCATCGGAAGTTTCTATGTAATGATCATAAATGGCGGAAGGACAAAGTGCACTTTCTAAAGGGGAATGATGTAAAGCGTACAAGACCACAAGTTCGAACAGGTATATAAATATTGTTTATATTTTAATCACTACTTATGAAAAGAGTTTTATCAATTTAGTTTAACCATACACACTTTATTTCAGGTGATTCGTTGTTGAGAGAGGTTACAGTAACTGACTTGTGGAAAACGACTGAGGAGGGTTGGATGAAACACAATAAAGGTATCCGTGGAGGTTGGAAGAAGAGAAGCATCTTTTGGGACTTGCCTTATTGGAGTAAATTATTGGTTAGACACAACTTGGATGTGATGCATATAGAGAAGAATGTGTTTGATAACTTGTTCCACACGATCCTTAATACAGACGGCAAGACCAAAGACACTGCAAAATCTAGAGAAGAGTTAAGTGAGTTCTGTTCTCGTCCTAGTCTCTCCAGTAGTCGACGAGCAGGTGAGTGACCACAAGCAAAGTACTAAATTTCCATAGAAAATAAGAAAAAAAATATTTCAATGGGTGAAGGATTTGCGCTTTCCGGACAATTACGTGTCGAACATGGGTCGATAGTTTGAGCCAGCAACAGGGAAGGTCACTACGATGAAGAGTCATGACTGTCAAGTTTTTATGCAGCGGTTGCTACCGATTGCCTTTAAGTACGCACTTCCAAAGGATATATGGAGTGTGATCACAGAATTAAGTCTATTTTTCAGAGACTTAACTTCCTCAATGATTACACTGGATGACATGCAGCGTTTGGATAGAGACATCCCTGTTTTACTGTGCAAGTTAGAACAGCTTTTTCCACCCAGTTTCTTTGACTCGATGGAGCACTTACCTGTTCATTTACCGTATGAAGCTTTACACGGTGGTCCAGTGCAGTATAGGGACAAAATAATCAGCTTCACAATCCACATCTTGAAGCTTTGAGAAAAAGACCACTTCGACAAGTGACATGTTATAACGGGTACTATTCAAATGGTTATAAATTTCACACAGCTGCGTATGCTTCAGTAAAAGCCACTTCAAACAGTGGTGTTTGTGTTACCAGTGGAAATTACAATGGAAGCGCCGATCGAGTACTATGGTGTGTTGCAAGAAGTCGTTGAAGTGGAATATCCACCGGGCAAGGCATAGCCATACATCGAGCAGGCTCCCGGTCGATTTACGAGCATGCTCTCGCTTTTGTAAGTATTTAATTAATTTTTTAATATACTCACATTTAAATTTATTAATTTTACTTTATTAAAAAGTTTAATTTTTTGTACAGGAGCATGCATACGAAGTTAAGCCCAGCCTCATCCAGGAGATGCATTTTGCTCACCCGGTTGGGGAGAGTGGACAGTCGACTTATGGCCGCACCACCGAGCTTCACGTATGTATTTTATTATAATTAATTATTGTTCTAATTAATTATTTTATGAATTATACTAATTAATATTATATTATAATTATGATTATTGTTTAATTTCAGAATCAGATGAGGCAGGCCCTCGATGAGGCTCAGACGGCGTCGGCACCCACCCCGGAGAATCCTACCCCCGCCCCTGTTGACGAGGACCAAATTTTTCTGAATTTGGTCAAACCAAAGAAGGGGAAGTATCTAGGATTGGGCAGCCACAGTAAGGCTGTCCGCCTATCACAGAAGGGGAGCTCCTCCTATTCCCTCGACTCTCACCCCTCCTCCCACGTCGAAAGTCAACTCTCCGACGTGAGAAAGAAATTGGAGAAATATCAAACAAAGGGGAAGATGATGAAAGATAGGATGAAGCAAACGGAGGACTTGACGAGAATGATGAAGAATTGGCTTGAGTCTGCCTCCGAAGAGATGGGTTGGAACGTCCCCAAATTTCCTGATCTTCCACCACCTCTACCTGAGGATGATGACGATGACGATGAGGAGGTTGTCGATCTTGGTGGTGACGACGACGACTTTAATTCGTCACATTAGTTTTTTTTTTGTTGAACAATTAATTTTATTTTATTTATGTTGGATGTTTTTATGGGATATTGAATGTTTAAATTATGTTGAATGTTTAAATTTTAGTAGTGTAAAATAATTAGTTTCAAATGGTTATATAAAAATCCAAAGAAAGTAAAAATTTTGAACGAATTGTATTTGTATTTTTAAATTGAATAAATTAATAAATTTTCGTAATGTTAAATAATAAATTTACAACATTATAATATTTATTGAAATATATATATACATAAACAAATTAGAACTAACAAGAAATTAATTAGAAGCATTTAAAAAAATGTGATTAAAAAATATGGAGTTAAATACAATTAATTGCAAAAAATGAACAAATTAATAAATTTTCGTAGTATTAAATAATAAATTTGTAACATTATAATATTTAATGAAATATATATATACATAAATACTCATTTAATTAGAAACATTTAAAAAAAATGTGACTCAATTTGGAGTTAAATACAATTAATTGCAAAAAAAAATGAACAAATTAATAAATTTTGGTAATATTAAATAATAAAATTTTAACATTATAATATTTAATGAAATATATATAAACATAAATAAAGTAGAAACAATACTCATTCAATTAGAAGCATTTTAAAAAAAACGTGACTCAATTTGGAGTTATATACAATTAATTGCACAAAAATAAACAATAACGACAAGTGCCCGAGTGGTCACGCCACCTCTGAGATGCCCAGAGGTCGCGTGTTCGACCCCTCACAGGCGCGAATTTGGGTGATTTAATCTGAGCCAAATATGAGTCAAATAAAGGTTGCGGTACATATGTTAATATGTTGGAGGCTTAGCCAAGTGGTTCGAGCCTTGCTGAGCCACACTGGAGGCCTGGGTTCGAACCACCTTGGCCCCAATTTTTTTTTTCACGACAAAATTTAGCGACAGAATAATCGGTCGCTAATTATGTATTTACCGACCGATTATTCGGTCACTAAATAAAATATAACAAAATATTTAAAATATAAAAATATTATTTAGCGACCGAATAATTGGTCGCTAATTATATTTAGCGACCGATTATTCGGTCGCTAAATAAAATATAACAAAATATTTAAAAAATAAAATTATTTTTTAGCGACCGAATAATCGGTCGCTACTTATATAAATAGCGACCGATAAATCGGTCGCTAAAATTCAAAAACGGGTCAAATCCCGGTTCTTTTAGCGACTAATTACCGACCGTTTTGGCGGTCGCTAAGCTAGCGACCGGATGAAAATTCGGTCGCTAAGCTAGCGACCGGATGAAAATTCGGTCGCTAAATGTTAGCGACCACAGTTTTACCGACCAACTTGATCGGTCGGTAAATCGGTCGGTAAATGTGTTTAGCGACCGAAAATCGGTCGCTAAATCGGTCGCTAAAACCCATTTTTTTTGTAGTGAATATCGGGGTATTATTTTATACTACTAATGATATTATTTGATAAGTGATAAAATATTGCAAATTAAAAGAGATTATATGATGCAACTTGTGTGTGTAATAATTATACTTGTAATTACATATAATTAATAACAAAATGATTTAATCCCCTTAAGAAGGTGATATCTTCACACCGTCATTGCATCTTCCCGGTCGATTTTGGCTCCTCCATTCATTTCTCCTATCATCTACCCTAGTTTACTCTATAAGAAAGATTATTTTTAGAAAGGGTCTCTCTCTAGAATTTTCTCTTAGCAAGAATCTACAACCATCTTGGCAGTTTTTTGTTAAATCTAATAGTTTCGATTTTTTTTCTTTAGCTTGTCCTCTTGATTTCCCAACTAAGAGTTATCACGGAAGATCGAGCAAATCTCTTGGGCAAAAGTCCAACACTTAAAAGGGCATCTACAAATTTGGATATCTGTCATTTTCCATCGTAGAAACCTTTGAGCCCTTACTTTCAATCACATTTGTGTGAACATTGTTATCAACTACCGAGAAACTCGAAGTGTCTGCAGGCATGGAGAAGGTAGGGGAGACACCACCTCACAAAGTCCAATGAGTTATATCGTGTGGAATGCTCAAGATCTGAGGGACCAGCAAGCTCCGAAGATTCAACATTTTGTTATTGAATGTAACCCCTCTTTACTGTTTATTTTGGAATGCAAGATCCCCAAGTCGAAGTTTCTAGATAGCAATTTTCTTATATATTTTTTGGTCTTTTGCGGTAGATGCTAGAGGTTCTAGTAGTATTTGGAATGCATAAATTATTGTACTGTGTGGAATGTGCAAGGCTTGGGCAACCGATGTGCATTCCGGTCTTTGCAACACTTGGTCGTTGATCATTTCCCTTCTATCCTTTTTATTATTGAGTCAAAAGTTGATTGGTTGTAGGTGCTAAGTGAAAATCTATGCTTAAGTTTGATGGTTGTTTGGGTGTGAGCTTTAATGGTTCTACTGGAGGTCTTTTATTGTACTGAAAATTTTCTTGTAAGGTCCAATTTTAGTCCCAAAATTAACTTTTTATTAGATTTAGTCCCAAATTTTTTGATAAGGTCCAATTTTAGCTTCAAATAAAAGATGAAAAGTGAATATAAAAAATCATAATATATGTTAAAAAAATTCGATTAGCAAAAAATTAATGAAATAATATAAATACACTTTTTATAAAAATAATATAAAAATTAATGAAATAATATAAATACATACTCATAAAATCTAAAATAGAAAATAATATAAATACATAAAAACTAACGAAATTAATGAAAATTAATAAAAATTAATATAAAAATAATATAAAAATTAATGAAATAATATAAATACAAAAAATTAATGAAATAATATAAATAATATAAAAATTTTCGTAAAATCCAATATTATTTCAATTTTTACCTTTAATTTGGGACTAAAATTGGACCTTATAAAAAATTTGGGACAATATCTAATAAAAAGTTAATATTTGGACTAAAATTGGACCTTATTTGAAAATTTGGGACTAAATCTGATAAAAAATTAATTTTGGGACTAAATCTTTTTTGTCAAATAGTTATGTGACGAATTGTGATTCAAACTCTATTTCCTTTCAAACCCTTTAATTTAAAAATTGAACTTTTGAAAAATGGGGTGTGACAAACACTTCTTACTTGTGTTTGTTGTATGTTTAGGTTATCCTGTTGCTTTTCTAATTCTGATAAAAAAATTTCTCTCTTCAAAGTTAAAGATATGAGATGCTCACCCTCATCTAATATTATCAATATTTATTCATGTTTTTTCTTATGCATTATCTTGATATATTATTCTCGATTTTTTACTTATTCATACTCTGAAAAATCTTTCAAAAAGTTTATCATATTTTGGGATGTAGTTCGAGAATTTGTTGATCCAAATTCTGCCTCCTCCGAGCTCTTACTTAATTTTTTCTAAAATTTATTTAAGAACTATCAACTCTAGGTTTCCATAATCTTAACCTTTTCTTTATTATAATTTTGTATATTTCGAGAATTGTTGATCCCAATTATGCCTCCCCCGAGCTCTTAATTAATTTTTTCTAAAATTATTTAAGAACTATCAACTCTGGGTTCTTTGTCACAATTTTAGGATTTTCACAGTTTTCTTCATCTTGATTCTAGAATCTTGCTTTCCTTTTTCTATTATGCAAGCATCTACAAATTCGAGTTTCAGTTTGATATATTTTACCATTTGCATAACATTATATGAACATTTGCCAGAGCTGAACACACGAGCTCTGGCAACCTTTCATTAAATTCGAAAAACACATTTCAATGCAACACTCAATGTTTACATTTTTTATTGAAAACTGGAAAAAATTAACATATACTTAAATCCATTTAAGCATAATATTTCTTCAAATTGGAAGTATTCCATGGTCGTGGTAATTGAAAACCATTTTCATCTGTCAGCTCGTATGCTCTACCTTTCAGAACATGTGTTACCACATATGGACCTTCCCAATTTGGGTCCAACGGTCCAGTAGGTTTGAGAGCATCTGCTCTTCGTAAAACCAGGTCTCCTTTTTCTAATTTCCTCATCTTCACTTTCTTGTCATAAGCAGCTTTCATTTGACTCTTATATTTCTCAGCTCTCAGATTCGTAATCTCTCGTTCTTCTTCCAAAAAATCCAAAATTTCTCTCATTAATTTCGCATTTTGGTCTTCATTGTAGCAGTATTTGATGAGTTTTGATCCCTACCGTAGCAAGTATCACAGCTGGAGCCCCATACACCAAATTGGAAGGTGATTCTCATGTGGCAGTTCTGGGACTAGTTCTATAAGCCCATAACACGGGCTCTATCTCTTCTACCCAATCTCCTCCATCTCTTGTCAATCTCGTTTTGATTCCATTAAATATAGTTCTGTTGGTAACTTCTACCTGCCTGTTTGCTTGTGGATGGGCACCTGCTGCAAATCTCTGCTGAATGTTCAGCTCTAAACACCAACTTTGAACTCGAGCTCCTGCGAACTGTGTTCCATTATCCGATATTAAGATCCTAGGTATCCCAAATCTACAGCATATATTTTTTCATAAAACTTTAATAATGACAGTTTCATCAATTTTCCTTACCGCCCCCGTTTCCACCCATTTGGTGATGTAATCGACAACCACAATCATGAATGCTTGCCCTCCTGGAGTTGTTGGAAACTTACCCACAATGTCAATTCCCCATTTGTCAAAGGGACATGGAGAGTACATCACTCCCAAATCTTCTGCTGGGACATGTATTGTAGGCCCGTGCCTTTGACATTTATCACATTTCTTGACCATCTCTTTAGAATCTCTCACGAAAGTTGGCCAGTAATATCCAGCTCTCAGCACCTTTCTAGCCATATCTCTATAACATGCATGGCTTCCGCAGCATCCTTCATGCACTTCTCTCAACACATAGTTTCCTTCTTTCATAGAGAGACATCTTGAGTGTGGTTGAGAGAATGTCCCCTTACACAAATTATCACCAATCATACAATACCTTGAATAAATTTGTCTCTTGCACGCCTCCAGCCTTTCCCAGTTTTCAAGAAGTGAATGATGGACAATCTCCAATCATTCTCTTTAGAGATGGTACTTACATTTATAAAACAAGTTCCACTCTCAACTATAAGTAGAGTGATTTTTCCTGACATTCCCTTTTCCGCCGAACTAGCTAACTTTGCTAGGTAATCTGCTTTACAATTCTCTTCTCTGGGAATCTGCTCAATTTTAAGCTCTTCGAATCTTTGTCTCCACTGTCTGGCCAAATTAGCGTACTTGGCTATTTTATCACTTCACTTTTCATATGCTCCTGAGAGCTGTTGAGTTACCAACTGGGAATTAGAGTAAAGGATTGCCCTTTGCGCTCCCATTTCCCACATCATTTGCATTCCTCGTATGAGTGCTTCAAATGCAAGTGTTGTAGATAAATTCTATAAGAATAGATTAATGCAACAAACCCTCCTAATGCAAGTTCTTACAATTTTACCTTTATATGAAATATTGATGGCTGAGTTATAAAGAAATCACAAGTAAATATTGCAGGAAAACAATTATGTCTCTAAACCAAAAGAAAGAAATTTACATTTCCCATGCATAAATATGACATTCAATATCAAACTATCCTAACTCAATGCTAGCAAACCATCATTGCAAGGAAATTTTTTCAAATATGTAAAGACAACTTTACAAGTGCATAATTAGTGAAAATGGGTCTACATCATATGCTTCTGTGAAATCAGTTCTGACCTGTACATGATTCAAAAGAATGCTTAGTCTTTGTTTGAGTGAACCTCCTCGTTGAGCTCCACTCTTCTTGTTGATACTAGTAGACGTCTTGCCTCTAGAAAAAGATCAATCAATTCATATTTTTGTTTCATGCCTTCTAAGTGAATCTCATCCCTTTGATTAATCGATGAGTTTCTTTTCAAGCTAGGTGTCTTTTCTATCTTTTAGCTTCTGTATTTTGATCCACCTTCTCTGTATTTGTACTACCACTATGATTTTCTTCTGTACAGTGGGAACCATTTACCGTCTGTCTACAACATTTTCAATCAATGCTCCACTCACATTACTACTATTAACTATGTCTGTTGAGGTCTCAACACAATGCTTATATTCTTACTTTAACTTCTATGCTAGCACACACACAGTAGATGCAATTTAATTGGCTCCTTGTGTAATGGAACTAAGAAATCTACCAGACGAAGTCCTATTCAATTCCTTAACATATAGGGGTGACAGGATAAGCCTTCTAAAAGGGCTCAAATCACAAACGTCACCAGAGTCATTATACATACTACCATGGCAATAAATTTTGTTCTCTCTTCTTCTTCTTCTTCTTCTTCTTCTTCTTCTTCTTCATCCTCTTCAAGACTTCAACGCCTTGCCCAACTTCTTCGACACAACCTTCACCCGCTTATCCTCCACCATGGCCGGTGGCTGTTTTACTGTTTTAAAAATCCTGCGACTACTCTCCCCGTAAACGTTCATCCTTTTCTTAATTCTTGGGATGTAGAATTAGGGTTCCTCATCTTTGAATAAAGAAAAAGTTTGGTTGTTAATTAGGATTTTTGAATGATGAGTTTTAATTAAGTATAAAAATATTAAAATTAAGAGATAAAATATTAATAAGAATAAATATGAAAGTTTATTACTCCTTCCGTCCCCTTATAAGTTGCTCACAACTTTTGGGCACTAATATTAAGAAGAGTATAAAAATATTGATATAGTACATGTGATGTGATGAAGAAAAGTGAAAAAGTAATGAGAATAGTGTAAAAAAGTATTAAAAATAATAATAAAGAAGTGAATAGTAGTTTCCTAAAAAGATAAAAAAGTAAATGAGCAACATATAGTGGGACAAACGAAAATGGAAAAATGAGCAACTTATAGTGGGATGGAGGGAGTATAATTTTTTAATTAAAAGGGCAATTTAGTTATTTTATAATTATTTAATAATATTAATTAATAGGGTGATACATTTCAATCGCATTATGCACAGTGCAATCGACCTAGTACAGAGTGCAATTACTTAAAAATTATATTATACGTTGGATTATAAATCTAATGGTATTCAAGGGGTCTATTGGTTCGTCATTCGTGACTGTAGAAGGACCTTATACACTTTTATTATAAAAGTAAATTAACAATTTGGGCATGAGTGTTGCCCTTACATTATGATCTCAACTTGTAATAAACTATCAAAAATAAATTATTTCGCTAGGAATTCTTATTTGACTTAACCAAGAACAGAGCATGGATTTAACACCTATTCATGAACACCGGGGTTTTTTTCCTCCAGCGTTATTTACTATCCACCAACTCCATAGACGTGATTTGAGCTCTACCGACAATTCTTTCAATTGTACTCTTTTATTTTGAAATATAATCGCATTTTTTATCTTCCAAAGTAGCCAAACTATACACTCTCACACGCATACCAACAACTTTCTTTCTTCTTTACTTTTTATGAGTCGACTAAATTGAAGTTAATTTGTTGTTGGATATGATGATAACACAGTCACAACTCCAAGCCATTTTATTCTCTCCATCAAAACTTGGTGAGCGAAGTGACATTCAAACAATACGTGTTTTAAAGTTTCTTGTTCCTCACCATAAAAAATGCACCATTGATCCACATTAGTAAAAATTGCTCTCCTTCCTGTCAACTTTATTTTTGTTGGTATACAATGCCACAAGACTCTCCAAGCATGAATTTGTACCTCGAATGGCGAGAACTTATTCCAAATCAACTTAAATTCCTTCTTATTCTCTTCTCTCGCTCCTCCTTGTTTGTTTCGGATCCTCTCATACGCACTTTTTGTAGAATAAACTCCATTTGCTTCATCGATCCATTTCCATCTATTCTCCAATCCCTACTTCAAAGAAAAATTGTTTAATCACTTCAATTAATTTGTTTAACAACACATGTTCTCTATCAAATAAGCTTCGTCTTCATTGCCACTCCCAACACCACACTCATCCCCTCCATTCCCCCATCTCTCTAACCTTCACCATTTTGTCTAAACACAAATTATACAGCCTCAAGAAAGAAACTTTCAGAGGCTCCTCACATGCCCAACTATCCTCCCAAAATAATGAATTACCTCCATCTTCTATCTCCTTGACTAAAGAGTACAAGTTATTTTCATTAAAAAGTATAAGTTGTAGTTATCATCACTAAGGATATGTTTGTTTTAGGATGTAGGTGTACGTAGTAAGTCATGACTTTGAAATCTTGGGATGTGAAAATCTTGATGAATAGTAAAAAAGTATGTTTATTTTGGGATTTTTGTTAGGGTAAGATATTACTTTATGTCAAATCAGAGTGTGATAGTAATTGATATTTTATGTGTGTTTTGTTGGAAAGAGTAATAATAGGTATAATAGGTATTTTTAGGTGTGGATTGGATTTAGGATTTGAAAACAAGATATTAAATCTCAAACTCATGTGGAGCGTGATCACAAAAATACTACGTCCATCCGCGTGATCGAGAGTCCCAAAACAAACATACCCTTAAGGATATTAGTTGCTATGGACGAAGGTTGTAAAATTGAACTATGGGGTGCAATGGGGAGGTGGACTACTCTGGGCGAACTCAAATAGGGGTAGAATATGTTATGTGAGTGTGGAAACGATGTGGTTAAAGCAGCGAGTGGGAGTCATAGGGGCTTGAAAAGGTTATGGGGGATGAAAATAATATGGTGTTCTAGGAGGAAAAGTGGGCGGAAAACGACTACCTTAGGAGTAGATTTAATAGATTGTTTCAACTTAGCTTTTAAAAATAGAAAAGATGAGGGAGATGACAGATGAGAGATTGGATAGAGGGTGGGTGGTGTTGGAAAGAGTATTGGAGACGTAATCTATATGATCAAAAAATAAACATGCTTGATGAATTATGTTTTGTAAATAACAGGTATCCAATTATGCAAAGTGGCAAGGATGTGTGAAAATAGAGTTGGCCTTCAAATGGAGAGTATAAGACAAAAGAGACGTATAAGCGATTGGCCGAACAAGTCCAAGTGCAAGCGAAAGATGAGAAAGTGGAGAAAAAATTCACGCCAGAAAAAGTATCTATACATGTGTGGAGAGTACTTAGAAAAGCATCCCAACAAGATCAAAGCTACTTCGGAGTGGAATATTTCAGCCAAACGAGAATATATCATGCACTTTTTGTGGCTTGAACATGAAAATTGTAATAAATGTACTTTTCGAGTGTAATTTTTTGTATAAGATACGAATGAAGTGTACAAGTTGGCTTGGTATGTTTTCTGTTATAATCTCAAATCTCGTGATAAATCTACTATGTTTTAGTAGTTTTAAAAAAGGAAAGAGAGAGAAATTATTTGCTACTTGTATTTGGATGTGGATTACTTGGACTATATGGAATGGAAGAAACACAAAAAATTTAAAAAATTAGAGGATTTTCATTGACAAGATGATCAACGAGGTAAAATTTTTTTGGCTATGGAGTTAGTTTGTAATCAATGAAGTAAGATATTGGAGCTTTAATTTTCAAGAATGGTGGGAGAATCCCAAACTTGTTCTAGTGTGTGTTAAGTCATATTTATAAGAATTTTTTTTTTATATATACCAATGCATGTACTAACTACTCTACTCATAAGGTATTTTTTATACCTCTTCATTGATAAAACCACTTCTTTTTTTTACTGATAAAAAGAACTATACATATTCAAGTGTACAATATTTCATTTTAAAAAAGTGAGACGTGTATATATATATATATATATATATAATGACAAAATAAAATCTACTTATATAGGATGACAACAGTACTTCCTCAATTTCCAAATATCACCTTTAATTTTTCACACTTTTAAGAAAAAATATATTATGTATAGAATATTGAGTGTCATGCGTCAAATTATATTATCAAATAATTAATTTGATTAGATTGAGAATAAAAAATAATGATACTTTCTATAAATATGTATTTATTATAATGATAAAGTTAAGTTTGAATTTCTGTTGACAAAGTATTTGAGAAAAGTACGTGCAGGGTGCTTAATGATAAATTTTTTTAAAAATAATATAATTAAATTAATTTACAAAAAAACTAAAAATATTCGCACTTATTATTACTTTTCATATAGTAGGGGCAAATGAAACTACAAAAATGGGAAAGTTATATAGGAAAAATCTACCAAATCCATAGCAAAATTGTGGCCGAGTTAAATCAACTCAGGAAGAAGGCAGATGACGAAAGCAGTGACCACTCAGCCACACGTGGGGCACTTCAACACACGTGGCATCTCATTATTAGACAGTCGACGTCCTCCTTTCTTTGGCGGCGGTCAACCCACCTATCACCCTTTCGCTCCAAGATAAATGCATCCGCAACTTGCATATAATTTTTGAAAATTGACTATCACAATATTTAAAAGTTATTACTACCCCTTTGTTAATTCTTTTTTCCCTTCGTAATAGTACCACTTTTCTAAAATACTACCTCAGTCCCGGAACTACTTTCATAGTAGTTTCGGGCACGCGAACCAAGAAAAAGTAAATATGTGAGTGTAAAGCTAAGTAATAAAATAAGAAAAAGTGTATTTTGTTGACTTTTGTGAGAGAAAAAAATTTCCTTTTTTGGTGTGTGAAAGAAGAGTTGGGACGTCCAAATAAGGAAAGTGTGAAAGTAGTTTTGGGACGGAGGGAGTACTAAACATGCATACGTGAAAAGATTAATTCATATTTTTTAGTTATGAGTAAAGTATTTTTCAGAGGATTAGTCAGGCATGTACCAATTACATGGTGCAATTCAAATTTATTTTTTTAAAATTAAACAAAATACTACTGAAAAGTTACATAACTTATTATTAAAAAGTATATCTTTCATAGTTTAGCTTTTCAGTAATAAATTGTGTAACTTTTCAGTAGTATTTTGTTTAACTTTTAAAAAATGAACTTGAGTTGCACCGTGTAACTAGTGCACATGAGACTTATTCTTTTTCAGATTAAACAATACTTCATTCGTTCTGTAAAAATTTACACATTACAATACATCACATTTTCTAAAAAAAAACATTTTATATATAAAATAGACATAGAGATAAATATATATATAAATTTGTGAGTGTATATGCAAATTAAAATATTCTTTTTTAGTAGTATATAAATTTATGTAGAATGTCTAAATAATAAAAATATGCAAATTTTTATGAGATAGAGAGGGTAAAATATTTTTTTGAATTTTACACTTTTCTTTTCAAAATGACTTATAATAAATACACATATCAACTTCAAAACCACAAAGTAAAATTATTTCCTACGAAATTATTTTCTCAATCCCGTGATTATCTTCACACGCAGGCTCATTTTTGTTAATGAAAATATTTTTTTATGATAAAGAAAAATTCTATCCTCACACCATTAAAAATATATACTCCCTTCGTCCCACTATAAATTGCTCATTTTGTCATTTTCGTCCGTTCCGCTATATGTTACTTATTTGTTTTTTACCTTTTTAGAAAACTATTATTCAGTTCTTTATTATTATTTTTAAGGATTAGTCTTGTATGCACCAGTTACACGGTGCAACTCAATTTCATTTTTTAAAAGTTAAACAAAATACTACTGAAAAGTGTATCTTTCACAGTTTAACTTTTCAGTAATAACATGTGTAATTTTTCAGTAGTATTTTGTTTAACTTTTAAAAAATGAACTTGAGTTGCACCGTATAACTGGTGCACAAGAGACTTACTCTATTTTTAATACTTTTTATACTATTTTCATTACCTTTTCACTTTTCTCTATCACATTACTTATATTTTTTTACTTTTTCATCACATCACTTATACTTTTTCACTTTTACCTTAATCTGTGTACCCAAAAGCAACGAGCAACTTATATCGGGACGGATGGAGTATAATTTATACTATACCCATTTTATATATTAAAAAATATGATAACTCATTTTAATTGATTAAAAAATTAATAAAGTAATTATTTTAAATATATATACGAAACGAAGAAAATTTGACGTTTTTTTTTTTTTTTTAGTAAAGTAGGAACTTAGTAAATATCTTCCCCAATTATCGTCGGTCTGGAAGTCGCTAAAAAAAAAGTGTTACCAGGCTGTAGCGCCTCACATATGGCCGCCAGTATACACACAGTAACGGTGAGAGAGATAAAGAAAAGGATGCCTACCAGAAAGCACGTTTTAATAATAGCAATAATACTGAGCTGAGCAGATTCAATGACCCACGTGTACTACAACTTCGCCACACCTATACCTCCATTCATGTATATATACCCACCAATATTTCCTTTTTTTCTTCGTTTCAGATTCAAAGCACCAGCCGTCTCTGCAACCGCAAATCACGAGAAAACTCTACTCAATTGACCAGGGAAGAAGAGGATTTCGTTTTCTGATTTTTGGGGGGGAAAGTGAATGAAGAGCGTTAGCGTTAATCACCAACAACAATTGAATTTGCCTGCGGGGTTTAGGTTCCATCCTACCGACGACGAGCTCGTTGTGCATTACCTCTGCCGGAAGTGCGCCGGCCAGCAGATTTCCGCCCCGATTATTGCCGAAATTGATCTCTACAAATTTGACCCATGGGACCTTCCAGGTACTATTTCTTCTCCTCTCTGTTCAGCGTTTTTTATGAATTAAGGAGCTTGATTTATGAGGAATTGATTGAAAAAGGAAAAAAATATATAACTTAAAGATTAGAAAATTACTTCAATTTTGTACAAGAATAATTAATTTTATTCGATTACCTTCTCCGTTTACGCATCCTCTGGTTTTTGAAAAGATTGGGGTTAGGGTTTCTGATGTTTGAAATTCATGACAGCTATGGCACTTTACGGTGAAAAGGAGTGGTACTTCTTCTCTCCAAGAGACCGGAAGTATCCCAACGGTTCACGGCCGAACCGGGCGGCGGGAACCGGGTACTGGAAGGCCACCGGCGCCGATAAGCCGTTGGGGAAGCCTAAGACTCTGGGAATCAAAAAGGCGCTGGTGTTTTATGCCGGAAAAGCTCCCAGAGGAGTCAAAACCAATTGGATTATGCACGAGTATCGTCTTGCTAACGTCGATCGATCTGCTGGAAAGCGAAATAACTTAAGGGTACACACCTAATCACCTTACTCTGTGTTTTGATCCTGGCTACTTGGTATTCATAAGCACTCTCCATAACCAAATCTTGGGTGTTCCTATCAATATTAATGGAAAATGATAATTGGGAGGAGATGAATTTATCGATAGTTGGATTCTATTCACTTAACTAATATTGATAAGCATAGTTAAGAGTCAAATAGGCGACTATTTTGCTGTTAGCAGGAAATGGTGATTGAATAGTCCAGTTAATTATCTGATGCAATTTCGGTGGAACTAAGCATTTCAATCGATCTTTTGAAATTGCAGCTTGATGATTGGGTGTTATGTCGAATATACAACAAGAAAGGAACCATTGAAAAGCATTACAACGTAGATCAGAAGGAAGTCCAGTTCTCAGACAGCGAAGATCAAAAGCCAAATGTTGATGCAATCCCATATAGTGGAATAGCACCAATGGCTCAGCAACAACAACAGGGCCTGGCATATTCACATAGGATGAACGACTTCATGCATTTCGACACATCTGACTCGGTACCCAAGTTGAATACAGACTCGAGTAGCTCCGAGCACGTACTATCATCGTCAACTGAGTTCATGTGTGATAAAGAAGTTCAAAGCGAGCCCAAGTGGAATGAGCTGGAAAACTATCTTGATTTTCCTCTCGATGACTCTCAAGATAACCCTTTTAGCTCGCAAATGCAGTACAATGATCTGTTCTCTGCGTTTCCTGACATGTTTTCGTTCATGCAGAAGCCTTTTTAAGTATATGAGAATGGGATCACAATTTGTTTGATCCTTGACATTACAATGTACGTGTATGTACATCCGCAGATTGTGTAGCCTAATCCTGACCCTTGATTTGATCTCCTTTTCCCTTCAAAGAAGGGGGGAAATGGCTTAAAGGATTGTCAAAGTCTTGGAAACTATGCAAGTGTGGTTATTCTTAGTACGAGGAAGAAGAGCATCTTGGCTTGGTTGGTATGATATATATGATGGTTATGATCTAACGGTGGATCAGATTGTGGTGAAAGAGTAGTAGGGCATACTTGTAATTTTAGAACCTTGGAATATGTTGTAGCATATTCGTTCTTTCTTTTGTATGATTAGAATGTAGTATTCATCAAGGAAGAAGAGAATAAGATTTATTTTAGTAAATTCCTTTGTATATATATTTATGTTGTTCTTTTGGTATGGAACAATATAAAAGAAACAAATATATTACTATATATTAAAGTTTCGATATCATGTCGGTATATACCATGATACCATGTTTTAATTTTTAATTTTTAATTTTTTATGCAGTATGCCGCATGTATGAGATGAAAATGACAAAAATTTATATATAAATTTCTAAGGTAGAAATATTTATTTTTAAAAAATTCGTGGGTCTAAATCGAGTCGAAGAGATTTGAGTATTTTTTTTCTAAAATTCACGCAATTTGTAATTTCTGTTTTTTTCGCTCTCAAGTATGTTACAATTTGGATAAATACATATTACTTTAAGGTAAAATGTGTGTTACAATCAGATTAAATGTTATTTTCTACACATATTTATTTATTTTTGTAGAAGTAAATATTTTTCATGCAATATAACACATATATATGTTGCATTGTATGTGTAACACATATTTATTCTTAATAAATATACATTTTATCCTATAGTAATACATATATGCTCATATAATAACACAAAATTGAGGAGCAAATATGTGTTACAATTAGAGTAAATGTGTATTACTGCAAATGTATGTTACAATTAGTGTATATTTGTATACTGCAAATGTGTGTTACAATTATAGTAAATGTGTGTTACTGCAAATGTATGTTACAATTAGAGTAAATGTGTGTTACTGCAAGATCAAATGTGTGTTACTGTATATACACACATTTATTTATCCTTAGAAAAATATATATTATATTTTAAATAACATATATAAGGTATTAAATGGGAAAATACACATTTTTGTCCTATAAATTTCGTTGACTTTGATTTTCGTCCTCTTAAATTTTGAATTTTTGTTTTTGTCCTTTAACTTATGAAAAATTATGGTTTTCATCCTCTTAAGTTTTGAATTTTTATTTTCATCCTTTAACTTACAAAAAATTATGGTTTTCGTCCTCCAACCGCCTATAATCAGTCACACAACCGGCAATACACATGTAGATCAATTTTTTCTATTTTTTTAAGCGAAATACTGATGTGAGTGTATTTAGAGGGAATTAGGTCTTGATGGATAAAATACAGGATTAACCGTAAATTCTCTCCCAAATCAAAACCCTAGTCGGTCAAATCTAGGCATGAGGGCTTGAGAGAATTAGGAAAAAAAGGAACAAAGATCCCCAAATCAAAACATCCAAAAGCCTAAATTTTTTTGAGTGCATACTCACAGTACGGAAAGGAAGAGGGATATCTCCATGAAATTCGTATGAATCAACAAGTTTCGAGCACAATATTAAGTGTCATTGTGGTTTCGTTGCACGATTTGTACATAATATTAAAAAATGAATCCGGATAGAAGATTCTATAGATGTAAGTATTGGACGGTATTTGAGAGAAAATTTACGGTTAAAAGTGTATTTTGTCAAGACCTATTTCCCTCCAAATACCCCCACGTTAGTATTTTGTTTAAAAACAGAAAGAAAAAATGGATCCACGTGTGTATTACCGGTTGTATGACTGGTTATAGGCGGTTGGAGGACGAAAACTATAATTTTTGGTAAGTTAAAGGACAAAAACAAAAATTCAAAACTTAAGAGGACGAAAATCACAATTTTTTGTAAGTTAAAGGACGAAAACAAAAATTCAAAACTTAAGAGGAAGAAAATCAAAGCCAACGAAACTTATAGGACAAAAATGTGTATTTTCCCTATTAAATGATGTATTAGTACATGAATAACATATTATTAACATAAATCAACAAAGAGAATAAAAAATAAATTAAGTAACACATATTTATTCTTGCAAAAAGACATTTTTTTATAGTTACTTGAAAAGTAAAAAATTAATTTTTTAAAAATTAGTAACACAGATTTTGTCTAATTGTAACACACATTTGCCCAAATTATAACATACCTGGAAGAGAAAAAATCTGGAACTACAAGTTGCGCGAATTTTGAAAAAAAAAATCTAAATTTTATTCGACCCAATTTAAACCCGTGAATTTTTCAAAAATAAATATTTTTACAGTAGAAATTTCTACACAAGTGTTGTTCGATCAAATGATATTTCCAGTCCACCTGATCTGACCATTACTTGATACATTTTCGATGTGCAATATTATTTGATACTTTTAGTATACTAGACCGGACCAAAACTTTGAAGATAAACTTAGGGAAACGTGTGTGGTAGATACTAGATAATTTAGAATAGAGAAATTATTTTTTTTGGTACAAGATTAGAATAAGTTTAAGATTAGATACAAGAAAAATCCAAATTATTTTGCACTTTGTTGGTAAATTTATTTAAATAGTGATGTTTTGAGATAGACAGTGGATATAGAAAAAAATATGAAGTGTTATCAAAACGAAATCAGTCGGTATAAGGTAAGATCGATTGATAATGTGAAGGGCAAGTTGCTAGTCAGTATTTGCTATAATCGACTAGTGACATGGCCTACAACTAGATGGAATAGGCTTTGATTTGCCACTAGTATTGTTATTTTTGAAATTTTTCTTAATAAATTACGAATTTTTTAAGAAAAGTGCGATGAAATACTTTCTTTTTTATATTTACAAAATTTATGGTGTTTATTCGTTCAAGTTTAATTTTTGTAAAAAAAGGTGATAAAATACTACATGAATTTTGTTATCAATTTTATTTGTTTCATGATTTTTGCATGAGTACAAATAATTTTATCGAAATTTTTCTAACACTGTGTACAACCAAGAAACTAATGCGAGCTTCTGGAATATCATGACACATTTTAGAAACAAGCCTAAAATTCATATCTCCTTAAATCAAATGACATTAAAAAAACGAGCAAGTCTCTTGTGCACCATGCAACTCAAGTGCATTTTTAAAAGTTACGCAAAATACTACTGAAAAAAAATCACATATTTTATTGCTAAAAAGTGTGTTTTAAAATATTTACATTTCAATAATAACACGTGTGACTTTTCAGTAATAAATGGTGTAACTTTTAAACATATATTTGAGTTACACGGTGCACTAGGTGCATACAAGACTAAAGCAAAAAAATTTATATGTGATTTACACTTCAATATGTGTCTACTATATAAATCTTATAATTTTCAGTTATGTTTTAGTTATGTTTTAGAATTTTTATAAAATACTCAAACTTAGAGTATGTGTAGTCTAAGCATGCAAATTGCTCTGCTTTGACTAGTTTGTATGCTTAGACTATATTTACTTTAACTTTGAGCATTTTTAAATATACTAAAATATATACATTATCTCCATTCCCCAAAAGTCTGCAATATTTTGGAGGGCACAATTTTTAAGAAAATGTGAAATGAGAAGAATGTGTGGATGAAGATTGTAGAGTAGAGATTTTGAGGGTGAAGAATTAAATAAATATTTTCATTTGGGAATATGCAAACTTTAGTGGGACAAATTAAAAAGGAAAGTATGCAAACTTTTTGTGGACGGAGGTAGTATAAAAATATGAAATTTATATAGTAGATACATATTGAAGTTTACACCACAAGATAAAAAAAAATTCATTTCATATTAGGAGATATATGAGTTTAAAGCTTGTTTCTAAAATGTGTCCTTATATTCTAGAAGCTCACAGTAATTCCTTAATTGTTTGCAGTATTGGAGACAATTTTGGTAAAAATTATTTTTACTCATACAAAAATAATGAAATAAATCACGCACAAAACTTTATGCAGAATTTTATCACATATTTTATAAAAAAATAAATTTAAATGAACAAACACCATAAATTCTGTAAATATAGAAAAGGAGACATTTCGTCACATTTTTAATTTTTTTTTAACTTATTAAGAAAATCTTAAAAAATAACAAAATTAGTGGCAAATGAAAGTTAACTCGATCTAGTTTTATGCCACATCACCAATCAATTATAAAAGCCGGTCTTACCTATATTCACTAATCTATTTTCAAAACATCACTATTTAAATAACTTTACCTACTTTGTTTGCACTTTTGATTGCAATTACAAAAAGTTTTAGGGTATATTATCTGCATAGACACTTTTGCACAAAAATATAAATATTTATCTGCAAATATTTTGAATCAATTTGTAAATATAATAATTTTTTATTTTTTCCAAAGTTTTTGTATTATGATATTTTTTTTTTTAGGAAATTAACCTTTATTTAACTCAAATATAAAAAGGGAATTCTCAATTTTTTGCTAAGCTGTATTCTGAGAATGTGAGGATTAAATTGTATAAAACTTTCAAGCATATGGATATATATATACTTAATTACTTGGTTTTGTATGTATAGGGCAATGTTTTCATAAGTGAATCGGTGATCAAATTGAACAGGGCACGGCTACATATAATATCAAAACGTGAAAGGATGAGATATATTTGTATAATAAGAAGCCCCTGCTGCCCAGCTTAGGCGAAATCATTCTGATGTGATGAACACTGAACACATAAATTAAAGCTTGTTCCATTAATCTTTTGCATCAGCATCCTTAACATACCATCTCTACCGTCTAATTGTTAATACATATATAAACTTGAGATAGTAGCATTTATCTGTACTATAAGTATAATGTAACATCAGTTGAATTACATCTCAAAATGGACGCTAAAAGATGGCCATAGTGGAGACTAACTCACTTCTTATTGCTTTTACAAGGGACATATATCCTATTTAAAATTCTGCATGCTTACTCCAGTTGGGCTGCTGATCACAATTTGCAGGGGTCCAACCTATTGTTTGCTTCTCATTATCATAGATCACCAGTTTATCCTGCATCGATATATCTGCACCGTAAAACCAATTTATTAATGTCTTGTGTAAACTAGTTTCATCGTGCAGCTGTTTTATGTCAAAAGTATCAGTTGTTATACTTTAAAGTGATGGTTATGGATCAGTAAAATGATCAACTCACCTCCAATCATGTTGAAATTGTTCAGCCCCACATCGGTGCCGTTCAGAATTCCCAAGCACGCGTTGCCCTTCGACTGCAAAGTTAAAAATTTTAAGACAGCATAGAAACAGAAGTGCATACACAAGTGGGGTTAGGCTCATGATCTTACTGAGATGATAAGATATGCTTCTGGAGGAATGTCGAACAGAGATTTACTTCTCCAGCCACTCGAGAAGCTCAATGCAAGAGGCTTGAAGTACTTCTTCACTTCGCGTGTGGTCTGGAAAGGCTTCTTGCCTTTCCAGCAGAATGGAAGTGTGTGATCAGCGGTTGCTTCTTTCAGGGTCGACGTCCTACTTAAATCTTTCGCTATCTAAAAGGCCACGTGCAATATGATAAATGTGTCGTGTATATGGAACTGCAGTGATTAAGACAGTAGAGATAACTCACTAAAGTAAGAAGTGCATGGTAAATCTGGGAACTGAAGTATGTGTAAGAGCTCCCACTGTCGAAAATTATGTTAAGATTTTTGAAGCCTGTGCTTTTCCCAGCAAAACGGAGCTCTGCTGATCCAGCTGCGTAGTGCTTTCTACACTCGAATCATCAGTTATGAGAGTTAAAGCATTCCTAAGTGTAGGAAGTTAGTGAAAGTGCATTGAGGGGGCGTGGGCGTTTGGTCTTAAATGAGAATGGTAATGAGAACCGAACATATCATGAGTTGTACTTACGTGTAATCACGAGACATTGGTGTCCATGTTACACGCGAAGAGTCATAAACGTCTTCACCCAAGAAAAGAAATCCTCCTTGCGCGTTTAAGCAATGGCCGATGATATTCTTGACGACTCCCTGATCATGAAGTTGAGACACAATGCTCGATTTCCCTCTCCCAAGGCCAAATACTCCGTCTAAGGGGTGGTCGTCGGATGATCCAGGTAATTGATCGTAGCCACACCTGCTCCGAAAGGACACATAATAGGCGATTCTTGAAGTAAGATGACAATGAAAAGAGGATATGTTTTGACAAATCAAATGGCATTCTTGATCCATAACAAGCAGAATATTGTGGATTCATACTTCAACAATTGCTTACTACTTTGTATAATAAAAATATTAAAAGGCTTTTGAGCTCAAAGCAGTATGTTCCACATAGCAAGAAAACATAAATGCAGCATATATAAAGGATGCTCACCCGATGGTTAAACGAGGACTTGTACGAGCTCCGCTGGTGAGATTGACAGTAAAATAGTCGTTAACGAGGACCCCCAGAGACGAGCCTCCATCGGCATACTCGACTTCATAATCACATTGTTGTGGATTGTCACATTTATAATCAGTGGAGTGAAGAGAAGCACAAAGGGGGTCTCTACAGACAACGAGATCGTCGCTAGGCCGGTAAAGAGGGTGAAACCCCTAGTACACAAACAATGTGTATTACACAATAAAAGCTAGAGTAAGCATTTGGCTATGGAAGATTAAAATAAACAACATTATATAACTGATGTAAAATAATACGATCATAATGAACTTATGTTAAATGATAGAGAAAGAAGTATTTATAAATTTCTAATAAATTGGGTTTGAGAATTTATCCAAATGAACCTAAACATAACATTATGGGACCAGCACAGCACAGCACAGGGTTCAAGACATATATATAAAAATTTAACAAGTACTAGAATGGAAGGAAATAAGAAGAAGAAAAAAGAAAGATTATAATAATTGTATCATATTTTATTCTAATACAACACCTACATAAATTAAAATTCCTTAATTTGTAGTAGTGTTGTGTTATACCGTGGTGCAACGAACACAGGGAGCATCACATTGAAGCCAAGTGAGATCACTTCCTGTATCAGGATCAAGAAAGTAGGGCCTTGGAGGATATCCCAAATTCACTTGAACAAAATAAAACCTGCTTGCTTAAAAATACTCACATTAATTCAGTTTCGTAAATCTTTCTAAAACCCACATTTTTCTGGGACCAAATTCACATTAAATAAAAAAAAATGGAACAAAGGAATTGAACTACAAATTCAGCCTTTTCCAGAACATTAGAGATATAATCTGAGCAAATAAAAATATGGGTTATTTCACTTAAACCTCTGTTTTGCACAGAAATTGAATAAAATATTGCATACCCGTTGGGATAAACATTTCCATATAGAGGAAAGATGATTGATGAGCCATATTTATTGATTGGTGATTGGCTACTACTTGAAGGCCCCCATTTTCTCCACTTGTGCTTGTCATCACAACCTGCACATGATGCCCCCAAAACCACAAAAACCACCAAAAATATCAACTTCTCTCTCTTCATTTCCCTCTCTCTAGTCTATTGGGTAACAAATCCAGGTGTAATATTAATGTGGACTTGGTCTTTTCTTTATTTAAAGTCAATGGAAGGTGTTTATGGGTCTTTTTGCTTGGGAGTTAAGGTTGAAAATACCATTATTCTTGCCTTTTCTTGCTTGGGATCTAAAGCATATATATTTTGTATGATTCTTTGCAAATTCATGTGTTTATTCTTTGTCCAAATCCTGATAACTACATTATACCTTTGCAATCAGAAGAAGCTTTCCAAACGGAAAACGGAATACATAAAAATTGAAGACCAATGGAAATTTTGACACTTTTTTTGTGAGAAATTACTTTGTTTAGATGCGCGTTGCAATCTGTGGATCTTCAATCATAAACTCCTCTAAGCTGATACCCATTCGATTTCAATATTGAACTAAATTTTTCTTTTTTTATACATTTTATCCTTCTTATTGTCCATAGATATACAACTAAATATGAAAAAATAGTGCAAAAAATATTTTTTAAACAAAGATACTAATATGGGTGCAAAATATATTTTTTAATTAATTAAAAAATAATTTTAAAGGGATAAAATTTGGAAGAGTAAAATGATAAATATTTTAATATAAAATTTAAATACAAAACCACATACATATTCGGACATGGAGTATACATGAAATGAGACTTATCACTTATTAATAAAAAAAATATTATTTTTAAAATGTGATAAAATTTTAAAAAAAAGTGATAGTCATTTTTAATTAAAATACTATAATTTTTTATTAAAATTTTATCACTTTTAAAAGTGATAACTTTTTATTAATAAGTGTAGGTCACATGACATAAAATAGTCTCAAATAAAACTTAATATATACATATATATATATATAATTTGAACAATTTTAGATAAATATTAATAATATAAGATGCGTAACTTTTAACTTTTTAACTTTACATTACTAGAGTCTAGATTTCTAATGGAAAAAAAAATTATATGAAATATTTTACGGAATTAGGATTCGTACGAATTGTTCATATTTTGAAAAATCGATAATCTTGATCGAGTTGGATATAATTTGGACAAGTAGAATTTTTTTTTTTAAAAAAAATTATGCTCGCAGTATTATTATATGGACGAATATATATTATTAAAGGAGCTAGCATAATGTGTGTTACCGTCAAACTAAATTCTTTTTTCATATATTCATTTCTTTTTGTAGATATAAATATTTTTTCATATAATGTAAGAGCAAAATGTGTGTTACTATAAGAAAAAAAATACTAGTTTATCATAAATATATATTTATTTTTATAGAAATAATTATTTTTATAAAATAATACATATAATAAAAAGTATGTTATTACATAAATCTATGTTCATAACTTTTAAAAGGTAATGATTAAATTAAGAACCATATATTTATTTTTAATAAAAATACATTTTGTACTTATAGTAACATATGTTTGCTCATGTAGTAACACAAACTGGGAGCAAATGTGTGTCATTATGATATTAAATATTGTTATTTTGCATATTTTTTTTTATTGAATAAATATATTTTCATATAATATAAAAACAAAATGTGTGCAACTACAAGAAAATATATTGATTTTTCACAAATATCTATTTATTTTTATAGAAATAATTATTTTCATTTAATAACACATATAAAATAGTAAAAAGTGTGTTACTACATAATTCAATATACCTAAAGTTAAAGAAAATATGATTAAATTAAGAAACACATATTTGTTCTTAAAATAGTACATTTTGTCCTTGTAGTAACACGTATTTGCCCATATATTAACACAAACTGAGAGCACATGTATTACTATTAGAGTAAATGTGTACTAGTATTATATTAAATGTTGTTATTTTACATATGTTTATGTATTTTTATAGAATAATTCTTTTTCATATAATATAAAACCAAAATGTGTTTTACTATAAAAAAAAAATTAATTTATTTTTATATAAATAATTATTTTTTCATACAATAACACATGGTAAAAAGTATGTTACTACATGAATATATATCTAGATTTAAAGAGATGATGAATAAATTAAGAAATATATATTTGTTCTTATAAAAAATACTACCTCCGTCCCACAAAAGTTTGCATACTTTCCTTTTTAGTTTGTCCCACAAAAGTTTGCGTACTCCCAAAATGAAAATATTCCTTTAAATCTCCACATTTAAAATTTTTACCTCACAATCTCCACTATACACATTCTACTCATTACACTTTTTCTTAAAACATGTGCCTAGGAAAGTACTGCAAACTTTCCTGGGACGGAGGTAGTACATTTTATCCTTACAATAATACATATTTGACCATATAGTAATACAAATTGGTATGATTCGTATGAATATGTGTTACTGTAAGAGCAAACGTGTATTATTATACATATAAATATTTATTTGTTCTTAGAAAGATATATATTATCCTTATAGTAACACGTATAAAGTATTAAAAGATGTATAATTACATTAACAACATATTAAAAAATAAATATTTGTTCTTATAAAATACACATTGTCCTTATAGTAATTTAAAAGTACAAAAAATTATTTTTTTAAGGATTAATATATATTTGTCCATATATTAACACAGTTTGGGAGCGAATTTTCTAAAATAAGGCTGCTGGCGTAATTTTTTCTTCAAAATTTTATTTGACTGGGTATGATCCGCTTAAGATCTGCGAATTTTAATTTGAGTATATCCATGATATATTTTGAATTTATGCTATTTTAAGTATATTTATTATTTCATATGTAAAATATTTCACAAGAGTGTACCTCATTTCCAAATTGCTAAAAAATATTTATCGAAGTTTTATTTTATTTTTCAAAAATTTGTGCTTCTAATAAATTTATTTTATTAAACATTAATTTTTTATTTCACAAAACCTTGTTTGAGGCACGATATTTTTGTGAGATTTTATATATTTTTTAGATTAAGGATTAAAAACCTTGTAAAATATCATGTATAAGACAATTTTATATAAGATTTATATTTTTTTGGAGCTGTGTATTTAATATTAATAAATTAATGTAATGTATAGCTTATTTGAAGCGTTGTCCAAAAAAAAAAAAAAAAAATTCATCATTTCATTTTTTGATACTTATGTGAATATTTTAATTGTTCCCCGAGAATTATACTCCACCATTAAAGGAATCCAGATTTCAACATCATCCCTAATATGTTTTACGACTTTCATATGTTCAAATCTTCTGTTCATGGTGAGAAGGTTAACTCTTCCCTAAACTATAATCATTTCCGAGTTTGAACAGTCTAAGTGTACGTTCTCTTTCAAAATTCCTAAATGAGTGAATCAACTCGATTCATTATAGTGGTTAATGAAAAAAATATCAAATTTATGTGCAACATATTTCGTATGGCATAATAAGACTCAATAAATAAATTTCTCCTAAATCATTCCACGATTTTATTTATCAACAACCATATTTGTTCCATTAAATTCTAAAATTAAAACACAACACTAATAATATAACCAGTGTTGGAACAAATCTTCATCGCACTTATCTTTCATTAGGGGGCATAAAGGAAAAGAAAAAATTCTCATTTTCATTCTCATTGGAAAAAAATAATCCAACTTTTGTGTAAAATCAAACTTATCACATGTTCAGGCTGCAACAGTTCATAAAGTAAAGCATAACCTGGAGTTGGACAATCAAATATGATACCATTTGTAGGAGTATAAATATGACTACCAGCTGCTGCTCAGTCTTTCCAAGGCACAGTTCACAAATGTAAACTCCATTTCATTTCTTGTTGATCATTAAGGCAAGTTTACAAAAGATCAAGGAGAACAAAAACATAAAAAAAAAGGTGTTCTAGTACGTATTCTTACATGTATCTCGTATCAAGAATACAGATTCAACCAGCTCGAGCAATCGGATCTTTCCTGATTAACTTGGCTGGTTTTGGCTTTTCCTCACTGTAAACAGTTCTTGTAAGAATGTTAGTTATCATATTTACAACTTTTCTTTTAACAAAACATGCATCATATTTATACTCCAAATACAAAACAAATAAAAATCTGCATTGGAAGATAATGATACTTCCTTCCTCACTGTGTACTAGACAGCAGGGACACTGAGGGATCCAACCGAAAGCAAGCGTGGTAATATCTGCACTACCACCAGATCTAATATCAGGAATTCACACACACACACACACTAGTGTAAACGAGATTCTAAAAGTAGTATACCTCTCCAAGTTTTGCGCTAATTTTCAACGGAATTATATTATCAGCTCTGGACTCACCAACATTTACAATTGCAGTAGCTGCACCAGCCTCATGAGCAGCCCTGTGGATATCCATAAAATGCATTTAAAGTGGACAAATACTTGTTTGCACCAGTTGCACCATGCATCACATGCATAAATGATATTAATAGTCTTACTAAACTGTACTAGTTGATCAGTATTAGTTGACTGAATAATATTAGTTGTACACTAGTTGCAACTGGTAACCTTTAAAACTGTGTTTTGTCTCATTTTCCCACTGTAAGGGCAATACCTTTTTCCCACTCTTCAATGGCTTTTACAATATAGATTGTTTAGTATCTCCAGAAGAGTGTCAATAAATTAATAGTAGTCAGTGGGAAACTTGAGATAATATCAAATTAATTTGAGCTTAGAAGATTGCCAACTGCTCAGTAGGTAATGCAGAGAGGATTCTGTAATACTATGACATCATACAGAATATAACAAAACACTTACAAATGCATATATTAATGGAATTTTTTATTTGTGGGGCAGTAAGATATTTCATATGAATTAATTTCCTTGGTTACTATTTTTATTGTAACATACTAACATATAAATTAGTTTCTTCACAGTGATATTTAGCTAACAAATTATTTCAGGCAGAAAAGCATAAATAATCAATACATTTAAGAACAGTAGCTCATAAAAAAAAAGAGAAGTCCAGAATGATACTAAGAGATGAATCCTTAAAGTAGTAACCACTAAGGCAGCTGAGGGAACGAAAATTGAGTAGAGATTCACCAGTCGCAGGTTAGACTAACTTAAAGATCCTAACCCACTATTATATTTGGTTAGTTTTGTAAACTGCAAGTCGACAGAAGTCCTAAATTCAGTCCATACTTCATGTTATAATCAAATTAAGAATAGGTGATGGACACTTAATAATGTTTTGATTAACAATGTGAAATATTAGCATGACAGAAATGCAACAGCTACCTTAATATTAAACATAAATAAGTATATCATTATGAATCTTACCTAACAAGCCGGAATGCGGACATGGTCATCAATGATGAACCGAGTACAAGAAAAGCATCACATTCTTTTGCAGCTTCCATTGCTCTATCAGCCCGACCCTTGGGGACATTATCACCAAAAAAGACAACCTGAAAAGGTAGTACCCATATAAGAGATTGAAAGGCACCTGAATCCAATGGGAACTAAAGATCATAAGAGAACAGGGGGTGGAAAATACAACTTGCAAAGAGTACAGTAGACGATTAGCAAAAAGTGGCTTCTTAATGGTCATTTTTTCTGGATAAAATACCATTTTCTTATAATGTGTGCTTCACATTAGACACTACGAAGGCTATTAGGAAATATGAAGTTCTCAAAGTCTGTTTTTTATGCATGATTTTTATGCTGTTAATTATGCTTAGATATGATTTTCTTTTACTCTTTGTTTGCTGCTTGCAATGTTATTTTAATCCACCAAATCTAAAAAGGAAGAAAATTACTTGTCCCGATGTTCAACCACTTTTAATTTATGAAGATAATAACAAATACTCCCTCCGTCCCAAACCTACTTTCACACTTTCCTTATTTGGACGTCCCAACTCTTCTTTCACACACCAAAAAATGAAACTTTTCTCTCTCACAAAAGTCAACAAAATACACTTTTTCTTATTTTATTATTTAACTTTACACTCACATATTTATTTTTCCTTGGTTCGCGTGCCCGGAACTACTATGAAAGTAGTTCCGGGACGGAGGTAGTAATTCACCACTATATTTAGACCAATTTGTCTTACTTATTGTCCTGCTAACAAGTATATCAGGTTACGTAATTGATAGTACTTAACTAACGAATTAATTATCAATTAAGGACTAATAAAATGTTATATTATTACAGAATGCCCCCCAATTATTTCTATCTATCCTTTTTCCTTTTCTTTTCATATTTGAGAGATGGGTAAGCTACTTCTCATTCTTCCAGATACTGTCTGCCAACTGGAAATGTCAAGGCGCAGTGTATATATCAAAGTAGATTAGTTTTTTATAAAATGATGAAAATTTGGGTCTCTAATTTTCCTAGATGTAAACAACCAATAGAACTTTGGATCATTCACAGACTGCACGGTAATACTCGATAATCAATTTTTTCCCCGAAAATGTTACATGACCTTAATTCAAGAAAATTCAGTAACTTGTTAAAATTCAAATAGTACTCGTTCATAAAGCCTGTGCTGTGTCCATATATTTAGTTCAATACGCAATAATGAAACCAAGACATTGTATGTGTGGGCACTGCATAACGCTTCATTAAACTAAAGACACATCATAGTACAACACCTACTTTTTGCATGAGCTAATAAAGTAAAGTTTAGCAGATACTACCTGGCAAGTAATTTCATTTACACTGCAGGAAAAATTAAAAAATTTATAGGAGTACAATCCAAATAACATGAGAAGAAAAAGTGCGTACATCTGGTTTCAGTATTCCATCACATTTCTGGCAATTAGGAATGTGGAATTCCTCCTCCCAGAACTTCTCATTAATCTCAATGTCACCATCAGGTCTTTGCTTCATTCCAAAGCTCTTATCTGAACGACTATCATAATCTAGACTTTCAATTGCCTCTGCCCACTGCAATGATGTTAAAAGTTGTAGCATGAATTGTCAACTGACTGGTGATGGTATGAATAAGCCTGCATCAAACAAAAATAGGAAGCAAGATCTTGTATAATACTTTACAGGTCTGGGCTCCGCATTTCGATTTGAAATCACAAAAAGAAAGCTTAATTAAACTAGAGAATGACGAATGCTAGTTATGCTTTTCTAATTCTAAACTGTATATTTGCTTACATGTAGTTGGGCAGTGACAAAGCTAGTGTAGATATTGTGAACAGAGAAGTAATCAATAAATTGTCATATAAAAGATACTTGAGTTGTTAAAGTTGAGCATTGCCATGCTCCAGAAATTCGTCTTGCAAGATTCAAGAAAAGCTGTGGCTATGCTTGTTTTTCTTTTCCTGTAATAGATAGTGTAAAGGTTTGGTGATGCACATTTTCAATTTTCTCCAATACTAACCTCCTTATTTTTAATTACTACATAACACATTCCCCTCTAACCAAAAAAACCAATATTGACAACATATCTAAACAAAAAAAATCTCCTAAAATGCATTACATAAATGTTTTGCAACAAAAGATATAAATGCAATCACTGTCAAAAGGTCCCCATTTACGCTAAGTCAGTACGCAAAATAAATGCTTCAAGATAACATCACAAAGAATAATTTGTTTAAGAGACTCAACCTTTTAAAATCAAATATCTTCCACATAAGAAACAGGCTAAATTTTCAATTCATGCATCGAAACAAAAAAATTTAAGCAAAATATGATTTTCTACTTATAAGCAAAAACTGAAGAGTGATAATAGCAAATATATAACATAGTTCCAACTTACATCCATGAATAAAATTCTCAAAGAGCTATAATAATTGCTTGTTACAATGTAGTAAAATGCCATCTAGATATAAGCTATAAAGGTGAATTAACAATAAGAATACTAAATAGATGAAAGCCCTTCAAATCAAATCATGTTAAATAAAAATATCACAATGTATAGTGAGATGAATTGATGTCAGTTTATAAATAATTCAAAGGCTCAACAATCGTTTAACAACGAAGATCAATAGGCTAACTTAGTACAGCAAACAATGAGAAATATCAACATTTATCTCGAAAGATCCCAAAAGTATTGAAATATGATTTCACGAGGCCACATTTTAACATTATGTGGAACTTCTTTTATTAAAATGATGTTTTTATTGAAGTTGATTTGACTTACAAATTAATAAGACAATTTGATGGAATATTAAAAAAGGATCTCGTGAAATCATACATAAATACTGAAAGGGCTTTTTAAATAAATGTACTTTAAGGGCCTTTAGATATAAATGTGGACGCTGGACTTTTAGGACTTTTAAATGCATTATACAAGTTAAAACTTAAAAGTAATCTTAATTACTTTGGGCAAATAAAAGTAATCTTAATTTGTTTGGGTAAAACATCGGTATGCAAGAACTAACCTTTGGATTAAGAGCCTTCACTTGATCCTGAAATGAATTTCGGGGAAGAGAAAAGCCACAATTTGTGCAAGCAACAACATATACAGTCCCATGCAACTCCAAAGGATTGCTTCCAGCACGATGGTGCAGCCTGAGGACAAGAAATCAATATATTGCTAATGTCACGCTAAAGGACATTAGAGTGTGTTCATAATACAATTGTAGCCAAGTAGTTTTCAAAGGAAAATCCAACAATATTAGTATTTGAACATTATAAAAATAATTAACAAGCACAATTGTCTTTTCAACCAAGAGGTTCAGGTCTGATAGTCATGTGTTTATTTTGGAGTCAATTTTTCCACTTATTCCCCATCACAATTCAATACTGGAACCTGTACATTTTTGTAAGAAATCAAAAGGTAATTGAGAAAAATATCAACTAAATAGGCGGAAGAGAGAAATATCAACTAAACTAAATATATTCTCATAATTTGTGGGAATCAAAAAGTTAATTTGAAATTTAATAATTAATAATTTTGATAAAGAATTCATAATATGTATGCATAAAAAAGAGATTAAATTCAGATACATATCCATCTATGCTAACCTGGAATATTGTAGTATTATAGAACTGTCATTCCTAATAAAGAAATTGAGAGAGTTTTCTGGACCTACTTGGTTTATAACTTTATATGCATTTATAAATGGCTTTAGGAGCATCTCAAAACTTGAACATATAGCCATTACCGGTCTACATTTTGTGTCATCATAAATTTTATGCGCCCAGCTTTCTCAAGAGATGCTAATGCAACATGCGCTGGCCCAGGTTCTGCTAAGGTAAATCTTCTCCATCCAGCATAACTTCTAGCCCAATACCGTCTCCGCGCACGATTGGAACGAATAAATTCCTAGTAATTGAAACAGTGCAAATTAGACCATGAGTATATGAATCATCCACCATTAACCTGAGTAAGTGCATTAAAGAATGCATCGAAACATTACTTAAGGCTCATCATACTATCAATTTAAAATCAACAAATTATGGTTAGTCCAATGCTTGCTTCAAGAAAGGTTGTGTGGAAGTTTTTAAGCTCCAGCACGAGTAAATAAAGTTGCATAATTCAATTATCATATTAAGTACTTCACCAAATCCCAATGTTGGGAAGGAGTGGGGACATTCCCAAATGAAATAAAACTGTAAACAGCACAGCATGTTATCATATCACCTGATGAGTAATTGGTCGGAAACCGGTACTGTAAGCTCCATTAGGACTGCAAGGAGAATCTACCAGTTAGATTATGTCTGAATAACAATGATAGCTGACAGCTTTAATATTGAAACAAAGTCAGGTGAGTTTAATGTAAGGGAATTGCGATATTGCAGTTTGAAATTTAAATAACACAAGTACAATGATAATGGGCATATATGAAAATAAAAAATAACCCAAGAAAATTAGGAAACTTAGCAACTACATGGCAGAATTAGACCACAAAATAAAGAATCACTAATGAACGATATACAAGGATAAACACATATACATGAAACACCAACAGCGTAACTCGTATTTTATATTACTCCCTCCGTCCCACATAAATTTACACACTTTCCTTACTTGGACGTTCCACACAAATTTGGACACTACTAAAAAGAAAAATATTGATTCGCATGCACACTCACAAAATTATACACATATTTACTCATATATCACTACTTTTTATATAAAACACAATGTGTCATCCCATAGGATGCAAATTCCTACGGAGCAGAGGGAGTATAACATAAAGTTTATCAACAACAACTCTATAAAAAGAGAGCATTTCCATGTAAGAGGAATCAATATACTGCCTCACGGCTCACGCTTTCAACAAATGAGAAATTAGTCAGCAGTCTCCTATTCCAGAGTCATATGGCCATACTGAAAATATCAAGAATAGCAGAAAATCATTGTAATAGAGGAACACGGATAATCATAATGATATAATCCTTATTAATATCTGCATATCAGTGAAGGGCAGCACATATATACAAACTTGAAATTAACCTTCTGTAATCAGGAATTCCACTTTCTGTGCTTATCCCAGCTCCAGTCAAGACAACAAGTTTTGAGCTGCAAAATAAGCCAAACATCTTCATGCATTTAACTAGGAACATCTTTCTCTTTAACTAAAAGTTAAACCTAAACCTACTCTCTTCACTTTGCATGATCATACAGATCTTATCTTACAGTGGTTGAGTTTAAAATCACTGATTTTTCATGTAAAATATTTAAATTAATGTGAAACAGGAAACATAATTACGGTAATCAAGTTTCCCTTGAAATTCTGTTAAAGTATCCATATAACATCTTTTAACAATGTTGGACTTGAAATCTTACTCGACACCATTTATACCTTCTATCAAAGAATTGATATAGAATATTGATATCTTCAACTTTGGGAGGATCTGCAGTAGGTACCATCTTTTTGTCTCTCAAAAAATCTGAAGTCAAGTCTTTGTTTTCCATAGAGGCCCCAGTAGGTGTTATGCGGAATTTAGTTTGTACAAGCCTGAGAGAACCCTGAGAGGATATGAATCTAGGCCTCCAAAAAGTATCGATTTTTCTACTAATTGATTGGCCGTTGTCTGCCACAAGTAAGCATATCAGTGATAATCAATCATCAGTCAAGAACAACACATTGCAGATTAGAAACTATGGAAAGACACACAAACTCAATGGGTAAAAACTTGCCAATTAATAGTGTCCTCAGCAGCTCTCTTGCACCATTAAATTTCTGCATGGTATGAGTTAATTAAATACCATAAAACACACACACACACAAAAAAGCACTTTCACTCCCCTCATACAAATACCCAAAAGCAATTCTCAACCATAATAATGCATAGTGCAAACATAGTGATCAATGCATTTCAAATAAGTGATAGAAGACAGCGCTTTAAACTATGACAAACTTCAAATTGAGGTCAGCTTAAAATTTTCATAGAAGCATGTCAAACTCACATTTTAAGTTCCAAACTATGGGTCCAAATTAAGAGTTCAGGTTTCGGGGGGAGAGGGAGAGCGCATTACTTTTTCCTTCCTTTACAATTAATACTTATTTGGCAATTTTCAATCTATATGAGCGTGTATTATCTTTGGAATTGTGCATGTATAAGTGCATAACTTAACATTCACTTCTATGTAAGAGTTTCAAACAGGAAAAAAGTTAGCAACAAATGGGTGATGATGTCTAAAGATTGAACAAAACTACGTAATTCCCACATTATAATGCTTTTATCCTCCATTCTACATGCGAATATGGAGAAACAACGAAGTTAGTGTCGACATCTCCGGAAGATTTGTGCTAATGTTGGCACGTTCAGAAATCTATCGTTGCTCAAGCAAATGCTATGATATGTAGCAATTTTCCAAGTGAAAATAGGCGGCCGGAAACTGCAATTGGAGAATAAAAAAGGAGATGGAGGCAACTTACGGAAATGAAGGGGCGGTGAGAGAAGCGCAGAGCTGCCATGGCCGCTTGATTTTTTGAACCCTGGTTTTAAAATTCAGAATCCAGGGAATAGCTATTATCAAAATGGTGTAAATTCATTTCATGGGGCTCATCGACAGCTCGAGTTGGAGACGTAGGGCCGATGGTAGCTCCACGTTGCATCTCACTCCACCGATTAAAGCCGGGCGTGTGCTTCGACGCTTCTTTCGACTTTTTCGGTAAAACATTCCACCTCCGTTCCCCAGAGTTTGCGGTACTTTCGGGAAATTTTTATTTTTACCCTAGTTAAACATTTTTTTATAAAAATACTCTTATTCATACATAATATTTAAAAATACCCTTTTTTAAAATTAAATGGTATAAAATAATTTTTTTTAAATTTATTAAATTACAAGAATATCCTTTCATATTCTTTTATGTTTTATATACATTTTTATAATTATTTTGTATCTATTTCTTCTTTATATTATTTTCTTTCTTCATACTCAAATTTTACTCTTTTCTTTTGAAACGGTGATGTGAAAGTTGGATTGAAGGTAAGAACATATCTCTATCATATTATCTTTTATTTAGTTTGTAGATATTTATTGTTTTATCATTGACAAATCATATGTATTATAGTTTCATAATATGCATTTTCTTTATTAAATATAAATCATAATCACATGAGTTGTTCAGTTGTTCGAGTTGTTAGGTTGTTCGGTTGTTCAAATTATTCAGTTGTTCAATTATTTAAATTATTTAGTTCTTTAAGTTGTTTAAATTGTTAAGTGTTAGTTGTTTAGTTGATTAAATGTTCTTTAAGTTATTCAAATTATTTACTTATTTAAGTTGTTCAAATTATTAAGTTGTTTAAATCATTCTTTAGTGTAAGTTGTTTAGTTGTTTAAATTAATTTTTTTTCCATTAATGTAGGTTGTTAGTATTTCTAATTTAATATATTTTTATTAAATTTTAGGTTTGTATTCACCTGAATTTTGGGTCAACATAATTTATTTTGGGGAGTTTTTTGAAGAAAATGGTCAATGAGAATGGAAAATGAGTGTGGGTGATCATGAGGCCAACGTAGAAGGGCTTCCAATTTTTTAAAATATGACATTTGAGGAGCTTCATTCTGAAATGCTAAGTTTGTGCAATGTTGATTCTTCATTGCATGATGTGGAGATGCGATTTCTTCTCCCTGAAAAAAAAAAAGAATTGCAAGTTCCAGTTCGAATCGTTTCAACTAGACATTTGCAATGGTTGGTAGCTCTTAATAAACAAGGTCACTACTGTTCCATTCGTGTTACTACTGTGAACAAAGCTACATCAGAGGCGCAACAAGAAAAAGATTATTATAATTTTGAGATGCAAGTAAATGAAGACAATGGAATAGATCATGGCGTGGACTGGAATACATTGGAGATTGTTTTAGATATGAACACGGATATTCCAACTCACAATGATGCTTTCCATATTCCTAGCCCTAGATGTGAGTTTGTACATCATAATGGAGAAGAAAATAATGTCACAAACGAACACTTTGCTTCTTCTTCGAACGGTCATGTATTAGAGGTGGTGCCCACGGATTTTGACTTGCAACAAGGACAAGTTTTCAGCTTTAAAAAAAATCTTCAAAAAAATGTGCACATTCTTGCTTTGAAGTACAACTTCAAGGTAAAAAAATCTGACAGAGAGGTTTACACTGTGGTGTGCATTGATGAGAATTGCAAATGGAGATTGCGAGCAACAAGGTTCAATGAGTGTAATTACTTTCAAATTCGAAAGTATGATGCAAAGCATACTTGTTCTATAACTATGACTCCCAATGACCATAGACAAGCCAAATCGTGGATCATTGGAAGTCATATCAAAGGTAATTTTGAGGATCCAAAGAAGATTTATAGACCCGCATATATCATAGGTGATGTTCTTCAAGATTTTGGGGTACATATGAATTATCAAAAGGCAAGAAGGTGTAGAGAATCTGCTCTAGAAAGTTTGATGGGTTCACATGAGGATAATTATGCAAAGTTACTCCCATATGCTCATAACTTGTTTCTTTCTAATCCGGGTACCATATATCATTTGGAGATTGATAGCCAAAATAGTTTCAAATATTTCATTTTAGCATTCGGGGCATGTATTCGTGGATTCCATTCTTCAATGAGGCATGTGGTTATTGTAGATGGCACATTCTTGACTGAAAAATACAAAGGTACTTTGATTGTTGCTACTTGCCAAGATGGAAATCAACAAATATATCCTCTTACGTGGGGTATTGTTGATTCTGAAAATGATGATTCGTGGTATTGGTTCCTCATGAAATTAAAAGAAGTAACTGGTGATAAAGAAGATCTTGTTGTTGTATCTGATCGTCATCAAAGTCTTATAAATGTTGTGGCTGGGGTATATGAAAATGCATGTCATGGACATTGCACCTATCATATAAAGGGTAATTTGAGAACCAAAACTAGAAAAAATGACACTTATTCACTTTTTATGAGAGCAGCAGAAGCGTATACCATTGAAGAATTCAATAACTTTATGACTCAGATTCAAAGCACAGATGAAGATGGTTGGAGGTATCTTAATGACATAGACTTTGAGACTTGGGCTAGGTCACACTTTTTGGGGGATCGCTACAACATCATGACCTCAAACAATGCAGAGTCATTAAACTCCTTATTCAAAAAAGATCGACAAGGTCCAGTTCTTGCATTGATTGAGCGTATTGGAAAAAAGTTGCAAAAATGATTTCATGAGAGAAGCAATGAAGCTCAAGCTTGCACCACTAGATTAACTCCAACCATGGAAGAAAAGTTGCGCAAATCTCTTGATAAGGGCAAAAGACTGAAAGCTGATCCTATTGATCAAGTGAGGTATGTTGTGAGAAATGGAACAATAAGATTTATTGTGAATTTTGAGGAGAGCACTTGCACATGTAGAAAATTCCAATTAGATCATTTTCCATGTGAACATGCAATAGCAGCAGCAAGGCAACGAAACTACTCACTGTATCTGTTGTGTTCAGATTATTATACTACAACTTTTTGGAGAGCAGCCTATATTGATGCCATCTTACCTGCCCCAAACGAATCTGAATGGGTACTTACTGATCAAATGAGAAAAATGAGTGTCCTGCCACCAGAGGTAAAAAAAACTACCCGGTCGTCGTAAAACAGAAATAACACAATCAACTGGAGAATTTTCTAGAATAAGAAAATGCAGCAGGTGTGGAAAGACAGGACACAACCGATTAACATGTCAAGATCCATTACCGGTGGTGGATGGACAAGCACTAAATTGATGTAATATGGTAGACTTTAAATTTTAAATTTGTGTGAACACTTAAGTATTTGTAGTGCGATATTAAAATCATGTCATATTTTATTATATGAAGACTTTTAAATTATTTGAGCAATCTTGTTTGCGAAATAGTTTATAATTCAATTTATTAGAATAAACTTTTTTTTTTATCACAGGTGTTGTTCATCATATAAACAACCAGATTGCTAAACAACTTTGTTGTTGAACAACCCAATTTGAATCAACTCAATTGTATATCACTAAAAATGAAATTTTTATCATTATTTTTCAAATTTAAACAATAAAATTGTTGTTTTATCACTTAAAAGTAAATAGTTTGATTAGTGATTTGAAATTTTATGTTAATACTTTTAATCTCAAAACTCAACTCAATTATTAAACAACCGGGTTATTGAATAACTTGGTTTCAAACAAATCGGTTGTACATCACTAAAATCAAGCTTTCTCTATTTATTTGAAGTCTTAAAATTAAAAGTTGACATTTCTTCACTTAAAATAAATAATTAGTTATTGATTTAAATTTTTTAATGAATAACATTTATCACATTACTGCGCCAGACAATTGGACAACCTAGTTGTTCAACAATCAAATATTTAACAACTCATTAATATATAACTAAAAATTAAACTTTTCTTATTATTTTTTAAGACTTGAAACTCAAATTGATATTTTTACTTAAAAATAATCAATTATGTAATGATTTGACCTCTTTTATGACCAGTATTAAATATATGATTGCGGCAGACACTTAAACAACTAGGTTGTTCAACAATCAAACATTGAACAACTCATTAGTGTGTAGTTAAAAAAAAAAATTCTTATATTTTAAGACTTGAAACTCAAATTGATATTTTTACTTAAAAATAATCAATTATTTAATGATTCGACCTCTTTTATAACCAATATTAAATATATGATTGCGGCAGACACTTAAACAACTAGGTTGTTCAACAATCAAACACTGAACAACTCATTAGTGTGTAGTTAAAAAAAATAAAAATTTCTTATATTTTAAGATTTAAAACTTAAATTGATATGTTTTACTTAACAATAAGTATTTAATTAATGTTTTGAACTCTTTTATGAACATAATTCAATATATGATTGTGCCAGACAATTGGACAACCTAGTTGTTCAACAATCAAATATAGGACAACTCAGTACTGTGTAGTTAAAAATTAAAATTTTCTTATTTTTTAAGACTTGAAACTTAAATTGATATGTTTTACTTAACAACAAGTAATTAATTATTAATTTGAACTCTTTTATAAACACTATTAAACATATTACTATATCTGACACTTGTACAACTAAGTTTTTCAATAATCAAGTATGGAACAACTAATTAGTGTATAGTTAAAAAAAATTAAAAATATCTTATATTTTAAGAAATAAAATTTCCATATTTTTTAAGACTTGAAACTTAAAAGTCAAAATTAATGTATAATTAATAAAATTTTCTCATTATTTTTCAGTCTTAAAAGTTAAAATTAATGTATTATTATTAAAAGAAAAGTAATTACTTATTGATGGAACTTTAAGTGAACAACTTAAATAATAAATTAACTTAGTTATTAAACAATTCTATTGTTGAACAACTCAGTTTTAAACAATTAATATGTATATCAATTAATATAAATTTTTCTTATGATTTTTCAACCTTGAAAATCAAAATTGATATTTGTCACTTAAAAAAATATTTATTTATCGATTGAACTTTTATATGAACAATCTTAATAAAAAATCTTAAAAATTATATTCGGTTATTGAACAATCCTATTGTTGAACAATTCAGTTTAAAATAACTCAATTGTACATCAATGAAAAACTAGACACTTGAACAACACAACAACTAAATTTAAACAACTCATTTATATATTGCTAAATCATAAGGTTCAACAATATAAATCCTAAACCACTTCAACATTAATTATAAATTGCATGACTATAATAATAATTCTACGTACATATTCCAGTAGCAATGCATTATTCAAAGAGCAAATTATTTATATGTCCAACTCATCTAAAGGTTGCATCTGGATCGCTAATCACACCAAAAAAACCATCTTCTACGGTGTCAGTGCAAACCTGTAGGAGAATATTAATATTAGAAATTGCGACTTAAAAACATACCAAAAAAAGATTTACATTAGTTATAAAATTCTAAAGAAGTATACATAAAATCCAGTTACCTATGGATCCAAACATTCAGAAAAAATATCTGCTGCTAATTTCTCTCTCTATTCTCCCATATAATCTGGACAAATAAGATTAACATCTTTTCCAGCAAGCAAAAACTCAATATACTTCACGGTAAACATACCACAATCAAATCTGCATTAAATCGAGTGTTAATTTTAAAGAAAAAATATTACTCAAATAAAATAAAATATTCTAAAATACTAAACCGTTAAGCTGTTTGGGACAACTCATTTTTTCGATGTTAAGATTTTCCATATCATAACTCTCATCCAATTTTGCGCATATCAACTTTGCGAGAATTAATGACATGAGAGAAATTCCTTCACGATTGATGGGACCTCCCAAACTATCATAAAATTCAATCTTTCGCTCTGGTATATCTACTCTAAGTGCAATCCAATGATTGCCTACACAACAAGGGACGTATAGGAATCTACAGTTCTTCCATGCTTTACCTAACACCGGTACTTCACCATTAATATATCTAACCAATGGATCTATTATTTTCTTGTGCGCTTTGTCATTATCGTTAACAAAAGAAACCATAACAGTTATTTTCTCCACTTTCCTTCTTATAGGAATCTTAAAAAGAACTTTTCTAACATTTTGGACAAGTCCAAGAAAATATTTGTCCAAAATGCATGAATTTTGATCAAATAAATGTGGATATTGAACAACCCGCTCTCTTATATGATATAAAGCAGTGTTAATATGCTGTACAAAATGAATCAAATATTAATTATAACAGTTAAAAAATATAAATTAATATCACATATGATAAACTTACATCTGAGTTAAGCCACTCTTTACCCAAGAGATCATAAAAAAACTTTCTCGACACATTGCAAAACGACAATCTTAATTGATCACTATGTAATGAAAAAACACTTAATATTAGAAATATTAAATAAAATATCATGTTTTATTTATTTATGTTCACATGTAGTTACCTTTTCTCAACTTTTTCTAGCCACCCATTAAGAGCATCTCTTTTAGCATTGTCAACAACTCCATATGGATCAAATTTAGTGATATTTGTCAATTTTCTTCTCTTTGAAGGATCCGTGTAAGGTGTGCACTTAGAGGGTCCAGGTTTACGCTTTCTACAACCACGTCCCAATAAACCTGCAATTTTTGTTGTACATTAACTAAAAATATACAAGTAATATGAGATTATTATTTTAAAGATAATTGATTTAAACACATGAACCTGTATCATTCTCTTTTGATGATTGGTCATCTTCCTCATTGATTTCAATAAACTGATTATCTCTCGTACAATCTTCTTCTTTTTCATGCTCATCATCCACTCCACCATCAAGAGTTGTCTTATCATTATTACCAATCGTATGAACATCTTCATCTTTAAGAGATGTTATCTTCACTTGATCTCTTGTTTGAATCATCACATTCTTAGACAATTCGCCGACCATCTTGTGGAGCGCATCAACCTTCTTATTGAGGGCATCAACCTTATTGTCAAGTGCATCGGTCTTCTTGTCAAGCGTACCTATTACGTCTAATATTTGTTGCAAAATACATGATTGAATTGGTTGATATAGATTAGATACCACACCTGGAAGAAGAGAAGAAGGGCCACACACATCCTGCAAGAAAACATATCTTAAGCTAACAATTTAGAAACACATATTAATTATTACATTAAAAAAATTAGTTTACTTACATCCTTGCCCATTCTTTCCGTTGATGCTCTATCAGTTTCATTCCTCTGAGGAAATGCTCTTGGTTCCCTAGTTGATTTCTTACTTGAAGATATATCTCTATTATCACTTTCATGAGTGAACTCATTGCGGAAAATTTCCATACTAGGTACTTCTAACTCCTCAAGTGTGGCTTCCAATGAATATAATTCGATCTAATTTTTTATGGCAATAAGATATGTTATTTATATAAACCAAAACATAGTTTTTATTACTTATATAAGCCAAACTTGATTTACAATAGTTACCTCTTTCAATGCATCTTCCACAACAACATAAGAAGGTGTTAGCGTTGATTTCCAAGAACACATTCTTGGAATTTTATTTTCAGTCTTTGATGCACCAAAGGTTCCTACGATGTTAGGAATGCACCCAAATGCCCAAACCTGACAAATAAAACAAATAGATAAGTTATTCATATTTACTTATAAAATATTAAAATCATATAATATATAAGTTTGAGCGTATACCTGTAATGCCAATGGAAATCCCCAAAAAGAGTATTGACTTGTTATATCCGTCCTAAGAAATCCATGTATTGTGTAATAGTAACTTTTTCTTCCCCATGGGTATCTATCAAAAAGCTCTAAATTATCAAGAATAGCCAAGTTCGCCACCTCAATTGATGTTCTAGGCCCTTTGGCTCTTAACATGCTTCATAAATGTATACTAATCCCAACTTGTATCTGTCATCCTCATTTTTAGCTCGTTTCTCAAATGCATCTTTCAAATTTTCTAATAGGACAAATTTAGCACCTTTGAAATACTCTTGTAGCAACCTTCTTTCTTTAGGTATTTGAGTTTTGAACTCTTCTTCATTACCAGGATTTAAACCTGTAATGAGTGTAAAATCCAATAAAGAGAAACATAGACGCTCATTACCAAAACCGAACCATAACTCCTCACAAATAGTCTCGATATGACTCCCTTGACGTGCCTTTCTTCTTAAGAGTAGACTGTGCATAACTTCCCAGAAAAATTTAAGTCCTTCATTCCATAAAACTTGCCAAAGTAAGAAGCAATCAACATTTTCTTGTGTGTTTTGTCTAACTTATTATAAACTGTGCTGACTATTGATGGAGTACTGCGTGTACTTGCTTTTGCATCATGCCAATCTTCTAACGGGATGACATACTCCATCATGAACTATCACAAATGAAATTAAATAAATAAAGAGATAAAATATCAATATTTATCTATAAATTAATGCCCCACAAGTTCATTAAATCTCTAGTTAGCACAAAACTTAGGTCCTATACAAAAGGGCACCGTAATCCATTATTTAGAGGTGAAAAATAGCAATTAGAAGTACAATAATAGTTTCTCCGTGCATTTCTGAGACATTTTATAAATGCCTGTTGGGATACTTTAAGTGTATCTAAGGGATACTTTGGGACTAGTTTGCATTGCAAGTCATTTCATATTACTTTGTACTTATATTGGTTGCTGAGAACATAGAAGTTTGCTCTTTCCGCCTTCTATTATATTGCAAAGATAAGAGCTGTATGGCTGATCATGATTGAATATAATAATAATTTAATATTGAAATTGACCAAATTGTATTAGGTTGCTTTAGCTATTGTCCTAGTCATAGGGTATGCTACACACATGTTAGGTAAAGAAGGTTGAGAAGAAGATAACATATGTTTGCTGTGCACATGTCCTAGTCATAGGGAATGCTAAGCACATCTTTGCTAATTTCTAAAATTCATAACTTTTTTTGGAGTACCATGTTGACAAGGTTACATATGCTAGCCAGATATGATAAGATTGAGATATGTGTCCCTGTTGGGACAATCTGAGTGTTTTGATTAGATCCCAAAACCCCTTGATGAATTTGATTAAGTATAGTTCATCAGGATGATAGGCTCAGGATAGATAGGTTAGAATAGATTTTTCTATTCACAGGTATTCAGTTCAGGGGGAACGTGTTGAAGATTGAAGACTGATGGTGACGTCCCTGAAGTCTGAAGTCTGAGGCATCTCCAACCCTGAAGGTATTGATCGTCCTGAAGATGGTCAACCTGAAAAACCTAGAAAGAGTCCTGAAGCTGCGTAGAAACAATCCTGAAGAAGACCACTGATCCTGACATAACTGAGTAAACTAAGCATGCTCAGGGAAGTCCCTATCAGTGAAGGCACAATGTAACCTTGATTAGGCTGAACGTCATTCTGATATTCATAAGACCTGACTTGGGCCTAGTATCAGTTAACTTGATACTTTTAAGTCCTGAGACCCAAAGGTTACACGTGCGAATGGAAGTCTGATGAAGCAGAAAGAATGTCAGAGTCTCCAACATAAGAAAAACATTTATTATGAGTAAAGAACGAGGGACTCAGAGTTATAAATGTACGAGGATTAGTAAAGTCAATGCCGACAAACTAGCCATTGAACAAGCGACAGTTAGAAGGTGACACGTATGTAAGGAGACTGAGCGCATTTAATGCTTCTCAGAGGTGCAGGCGGTGGATCGTATCTTTGCCATACTAGGTATGGGTTTTGTCAGACAAGAACAAACAGTACCTGCACCTACCTAAAATAGGAGGGTTTGAAACGGATCTCCTCCAATGGATCTATTTCAAACCCCCTATAAATACAGAAGGCCTTGCTCCCATTCAAGAGTAACGAGAAATTTCCAAGAGAAAGCTCTCAAGATTCCAAGCACTCAAAGCATACTTTGAACAACACTCTGAAACTTTAAATTTCCCTAGTGTTGCAGTAGGAATCTTTTCTGTATTTTGCTTAGAGTATTGATCCCATCCTTAGAACTGATTTGTTAGAGGGATCAATACACAATAGTTGGAAAATGTGAATACCAAACCCCTCAGGTTGTGAGTTGGTTGGTAGGAAGGACTGGGACTTGTAAAACGCCCAGGGGTCACTTCCTAAGAAAGGAAGTTGGCTATTCGTGTCCCTTGGCACCTAAAGCCCAAGTACCTATCCTCAGGGTTTGAGGATAGCTTCCTGTTAAATCAGGTCGTGGACGTAGGAGTTGGT
>JAPKLY010000392.1:203941-276077 GCA_026898435.1 Prunella vulgaris | reverse complement strand
AGTTGGTTATCTCCGAACCACGTTAAAAAGACCCTTGTGTGCTGATTTTCTATTTGCTCAGGATCATAATTGTCATTCATATTAAATTGAAGCATACTTGCATTGTTTTGAAAACCATCAGGATTGATTCTTCATCCTGATCAGTAAAACTGTGCACCAGCCTTAACCAAGTTTTCACTAAGCAAACTGATAAGTTTTCAGAACTAAAACGAGTAAAGACTTAAGGGCTCACATTCCGCACTAAACTGAGCTTACTGAGATAGTAGTCCAACTGACTAGCTTCTGATCGGTCAGTAGGTTTTTTTATCTCCACTGAGCTTCTTAGAGCACAACTCTGACTTAGCCTATTTGGTTCGTTGCTGATCCATCCCTGCTGCCCCTGAGGACCATCAGTTTAACTGAACATTTCAGGAGTTTCCTGACTAAGTCTGAAAGATCATTTTCCTGAGAATTTCGGGAAAATCTGACATCAGTGTATTCCCCCCATACACTGATTTATACTCGTTTCGGGACCAACAAGTGGTATCAGAGCAGTGGTTCAAAAGACCACTGACTTTGTTTACCAACAGTTTCTGAGGAGAAACTTTTGGTGGTCAACTGAATAGTTTCTGAAAACTGCATATCATGGCATCCGGTTCTAAGAGCCTTGAGGGCAATCTTCCTGAATTCTCCATTGATAACTATGATTATTGGAAATTCAGGGTCCTTGCACATCTCTACTCCATCCATGATCAGATGCCCCAGGTGATTGAGCATGGTCCTATCAGATTTATGAGGAATCTTCAGACCACCTGGCCCGTAGCTGGTAATGTCCCTGTTCCGGCTGCCTGAGATGAGCCTGTGGAGAGGTCCGCGCTTACTGCTGATCAGATTAAGCAAATCAGACTGGATAATGTTGCGAAGAACATTATACTCCACACCATTTCTTACGAGAATTTGGTCAGGCTCATGCATCTGAAAACCGCAAAGGAGATCTGGGATGCTCTGAAGGAGATGAGTGAGGGCTCAGAGAAGATCAAGGAGAACAAACATGATCTTGCTATCAGGAAGTTTGAGGCCTTTCAGATGTTGGAAGGAGAGACCATCGATCAGATGGAAGCTCGGTTCATTAAGATGATGAACGAGCTAGCAACCCTTGGGAAGGACTTTCCCAAGAGGGAGGTATCGTCTAAAATCCTGAACTATCTCCCTGAAAGATAGGACACATGAGTGATCTTGTTGAAGAACACTCAGGATCTCACTAACATTCCTTACTCTGACCTATTCTCAGAGTTAAAGGCTCTGGAATTCGACCTCGATAAGAGGAAGACGAAGGGTGTTGCCAGTGAGGATGTGACTGTGGAGAAGACACCTGAGAAGGAAAAGAGCGTTGCTCTTAAAGCTACTCCTGAGCCTGAGGCTGGATCTGGCTCGAAGTCACTGAAGGATATGAATAAGGACGAGCTAGCCCTGGAGTACAGCCTGATGGCATGGCATTTCGAGAAACTGAACTCTCGATTCTATAGATATAAGAAGTTTTGTACTGACACCCGTGATCGCAGGTATTCCAGCCCCAGGAGATCGAGTCCCCCGGAGGGAAGAGAGGAGGGGTTCCGAATCCAGGAGAGAAAGAGACGAGCCTGAGCGGCGCAGAGATGAGAAGAGCTCCAGAAGAAGAGACGATGCTGAGCCCAGAAGATCCAGCTCCAAACCTGAACGATCATCAGGGAGCCGGAGGGAGTCATCAGATGAGAGGTACACTGACAAACTGGGTGTTTCTGATGTAGATCAGTGTTACCATTGCAAGAAGACCGGACATTATCAGTATGATTGTCCGGAGCTCAGTGCTCGGGAGAGAGAAGATCGGAGAGCAAAGAGAGATCTCAGGGCATCAGATCGGAGAGCATTGGTTGCTGAGGATTCCTCAGATTCAGATGGCCCAGGACGCCTATCCCCTGAACTCTTCTCAGAAGAAGAGTATGATGATCTCTGCCTGATGGCAGTTGATGAGGTATGTTCTTCTGCCTCTTCTCCTGATCACGCATCTGAGCTTAGCTCAGATTCAGCAAGAGAGCTCGACCTTCAACTCGCCCTAGAGCAATTGATGGTTGACTTATCAAGGCTGCAGGAGACTCATATTCACATAGTGGATGTGAATGCACAACTGAGTGGGGGAGAATGATCGGTTAACTGAGTCTCTCAGAATGAGAGATACTGAGGAAGCCCTCAGATTAGTAAACCTCCAGGAAGAGTTACTTAATGCCCGGAATAGGCATGATGAGACTCCAATGGCGGTCGAAAGACTGAATGGTGTAATCAGCTCGCTGATTGAGACTCGTGACACTGATCTGTTCCTTGCTCAGGAACAACAGATGATTGAGCTGATTGCTCTGAGAGGGATGTTCGAAACTGAGTGACAAGTTCACCTTAGTGCTGAGCAAACTGCTTGGGATCTTGAACTGATCTCAAAAGAGAATGCTCATCAGAAGTTGGTGCTTGGGCATCTTGAGGAAAAGCTGAAGAAGTTACACACATCTTCCCAAGTGGTTGATGAGTTAACAAGTTTCTCTCAGCTGACTGATGGTGCTAAAGCTGGGTTAGGCTATGATGTCTCTAAAGACCCAAAGGGCAAAAAGAAGAGAGGTGCTTCAGAGAGCAACTCTCAGAAAAAGTTTGTCCTTGCCCAAACTGACGACAAGAGCTCGAGTGTTGCTCGTCAGTATAAGGGCAAAGGGAAGGAGAAAGTGCCTGCTGAACCTGTCAGGCAAAAGGTTGAGGGACCAAAGCCATAACCTAAGGGAAAGGCTAAGGTACCTCACCAGGAGCCGAGGAAGAAGGACCAACGGAATTCCAAGGCTCAGTTAGGAACCCTCAGGCTGGAAAGAACTCTGCCCCAAGCACTTCTCAGACTCAGCCTCAGAATGCTCAGGGTGGAAGGAATTCTGGTCAGAGGAGGCCTCAGGCAAGGCCAAAGAATACTGAGGTCCAGAGGCCTCAGACAGGGCACAGAGCCCATCAGGAGTGTCCTAATCCTCAGAGGAGAAGGACAAACCAGGTGGCCTCTAAAGGACGACGGAGACCTGACTCCGATAACACTCAGGCCAAACCTCAAGTGCCTAGAGGTCAGGCTCGAGTTGCTCCTTCCCAGGACAGACCTCAGCCCAACGCACCCAGGCCAAGGAGGAACAGGAGGCCCGCCCCCAGGAACCAATCCAGGGCTCCTGAACCTCAGGCTGACACCCATACACCCTCAACTTCCCAGGCACAAAGGAAGAAGAGGACAATGTATGTTGATGTTTCAGGGAGACAGGTTCCAGTGCAGCCGTCAGCAGAAGGTGGTGGCTAGATGACCACTCATTGTCCTTTGGTGAGAGCGCTATGTTTTGTTGTTTCCTGTCTCATCAGGAACCAAAGAGCATAGAAGAAGCTCTTGCTGACCCCAACTGGATCCTAGGAGTTAGTTGAGAGACCTAGGAGTCAACATGTTATTGGCACCAAGTGGGTCTTCAAGAATAAGAGGGATGGGAAGAATGTTGTTGTCAGGAACAAGGCCAGATTAGTGGCTAAGGGTTACTCTCAGGCCGAAGAAATCGACTATGATGAGACCTTTGCCCCAGTTGCAAGATTGGAAGCAATCAGGTTGTTCTTTGCTTATGCAACATTTAAAAAGTTCAAGGTGTTTCAGATGGACGTAAAGAGTGCTTTTCTGAATGGTGTACTGAACGAGGAGGTTTATGTGGAACAACCTCCAGGGTTCGAAGTTGGTGACAAGGTATATCATAGGACCCTCTTCAGGATATCCGAAGGGGAGGACATTCTCTTGGTTCAGATTTATGTGGATGACATAATATTTGGATCACCAAACCTGAAGCTTTGTGAGAAATTCTCAAAGCTGATGACGGGGAAGTTTGAGATGTCAATGATGGGAGAAATGAACTTCTTTCTAGGTCTTCAGGTCAGATAAAATGACTCCGAAATCTTCATAAATCAGTCCAAGTATGCGAGGGACTTGATTCAGAAGTTTGGAGTTCAGACCAGCAAAGTCTCACGTATTCCCATGAACACAAATGAGAAGCTGGATCCTGACAAGGAGGGGACCTCAGTGAATCAGACTGAATATAGGGCACAGATTGGATCTTTATTGTACCTGACTGCAAGTCATCCTGACATCACTTATGCAGTTATAGTTTGTGCAAGGTATCAGTCTGATCCGAAGAAGAGTCATCTAGAGAGTGCAAAAAAGATACAGAAATACCTGAAGGGTTCAGTCAATTTAGGACCTTAATATCCCTCTGATGACAACCTAGAACTGACAAGGTATTCTGATGCTAATTATGGAGGCTGTAGACTTGATAGGAAATCAACTACAGGCACATGTCAGTTTCTAGGGAGCAAACTGATCTCTTGGTTTTCCAAGAAACAAACAAGTGTTGCAACGTCTACTACTGAGGCTGAGTATATGGCGGCAGGCAGTTGCTGCTCCCAGATCCTTTGGTTGAAGCAACAACTGAGAGACTACCAAGTTGAGGCCACTGAAGTCCCAATTTATTGTGACAACAATAGTGTCATTGCCATATCCCAAAACCCAGTCTTACACACAAGGTGTAAGAGACATCAGGCATCACTTTATAATAGATCATGTTGACAAGAAGGTGTTGGGACAATCAGTGTTTTGATTAGATCCCAAAACCCCTTGATGAATTTGCCTAAGTATAGTTCATCAGGATGATAGACTCAGGATAGATAGGTTAGAATAGATTTTTCTATTCACAGGTATTCAGTTCAGGGGGAACGTGTTGAAGATTGAAGACTGATGGTGACGTCCCTGAAGTCTGAAGTCTGAGATATTTCCAACCCTGAAGGCTTGATCGTCCTGAAGATGATCACCCTGAAGCTGCAACCTGAAAAACCTAGAAAGAGTCCTGATGACGCCTAGAAGCCATCCTGAAGAAGATTACTGATCCTGAAAGAACTGAGTAGACTAAGCATGCTCAGAGAAGTCTCTATCAGTGAAGGCACAATGTAACCTTGATCAGGCTGAACGTCTCACTGATGTTCTTAAGTCCTGACTTGGGCCTAGTATCAGTTAACCTGATACTTGTAAGTCCTTAGACCCAAAGGTTACACGTGCAAATGGAAGTCTGATGAAGCAGAAAGAATGTCAGAGTCTCCAACATAAAACAAACATTTATGCTGAGTAAAGAACGAGGGACTCAGAGTTATAAATGTACGAGGATTAGTAAAGTCAATGCCGACAAACTAGCCGTTAAACAAGCGACCAGTAAGAAGGCGACACGTATGTACGGAGACTGAGCACATTTAATGCTTCTCAGAGGTGCAGGCGGCGGATCAAAAACTTGGCCATACTAGGTATGGTCTGTGTCAGACAAGGACAACCACTACCTGCACCTACCTAAAATAGGAGGGTTTGAGACGGATCTCCTCCAATGGATCTATTTCAAACCCCCTTATAAATACAGAAGGCCTTGCTCCCATTCAAGGTAAACGGGAAATTTCCAAGAGAAAGCTCTCAAGATTCCAAGCACTCAAAGCATACTTTGAACAACACTCTGAAACTTTAAATTTCCCTAGTGTTGTAGTAGGAATCTTTTCTGTATTTTGCTTAGAGTATTGATCCCATCCTTAGCACTAATTTTTTAGAGGGATCAATACACAATAGTTGGAAAACGTGAATACCAAACCCCTCAGGTTGTGAGTTGGTTGGTAGGAATGACTGGGACTTGTAAAACGCCCAGGGGTCAGTTCCTTAGAGGGGAAGTTGGCTATTCGTGTCCCTTGGCACGTAAAACCTAAGTACCTATCCTCAGGGTTTTGAGGATAGCTTCCTGTTAAATCAGGTCGTGGACGTAGGAGTTGATTATCTCCGAACCTCATTAAAAAGACCCCTGAGTGCTGATTTACTATTTGCTCAGGATCATAATTTTCATACATATTAAACTAAAGAAAACTTGCACTATTTTGAAAACATCAGGACTGATACTTCATCCTGATCAGTAAAACTGTGCACCTGCCTTAACCACGTTTTCCCTAAGCAAACTGATAAGTTTTCAGAACTAAAACGAGTAGAAACTTAAGGGCTCACATTCCGCACTAATCTGAGCTTACTGAGATAGTAGCCCAACTGACTAGCTTCCGAGCGGTCAGTAGGATTGTTATCTCTACTGAGCTTCTGAGAACACAACTCTGACTTAGCTTATTTGGTTCGTTGCTGATTTGTCCCTGCTGCCCCTGAGGACCATCAGTTTAACTGATCATTTTCAGGAGCTTCCTGACTAAGTGTGAAAGTGCATTTTCCTGAGTCTTTGGGGAAAATCTGACATCAGTGTATTCCCCCTCCCATACACTGATTTATACTCCTTTCGGGACCAACAGAAGGATATAAGGATGGAGAGGATCCCTACTGACAAGCAAAGAGCTGACATCTTGACTAAGGCTTTGCCTGAAAATAGGTTTGTTGAGCTGTCAATAGAGTTAGGACTTCTTGACCCAGGTGTAGATGGTTCAGTATGAACCTCAGTTTAGGATTGAACAAGGTGGTCAGGAGGAATGACTAACTCAGGATCAGGTTGCAGAGGTGGATGACTTTCAGGGGGAACAAACATCAGATTTGGATCTTCAGGATCAGAATAAGGTTTAGGTTCAGGACACAGAGCTCAGGGCTTGTCACTCTGATCAGACTCAGAGATATCAGTCAGGTTTCTATATCTGACTGACTGGTATGTATTATTGAACTTTTGCCTTAATTATGACTTGCTTGCATCATTTCTGATCGAATCTGACACCACATCAATCACAGGGTTTTAAAACTCTCATCCCAGCCGTTCATTTATTATTCAGTTTTATTAAATGTAAATTATTGGTATTTATTTCAAACATACTCTGACAAGTATTTAATGCGAGTGTGGGCGGGAACAATTTTCTATAAAGTTTGAATAATTAGCTTTGAAAACTGAATTTGGTAAAGTTTTTATTCCGGATATACCCCTTCATCTAATCCGTTGAATTTCAAAAGACTTTTGATTAAATCCGTCCATTAAAACTGAATCTTTGGGTATAAAAGGAAGCTGTGTTAATTTTTCACAATTTGTGCACTCATACTTTCCTAACTCATATTTTCTGCAATCAACTCTCTCTTCCATGCATCCATGGCTCCTTCTGCTGCTCAATCGATTGAAGATACCAAGAGATTCCACACTGCCATCTCTGAGGTGGAGTCGAAGGTATCTTATGAATGGTTTGGTGGACTTCTCTCACCGAGCCACCATAAAAGAACTGGGACAAGTCTATGGAGATATTAATCAGGCTGGGCTCCTAGATTTCATCACTAAGAAGCCAACCAAGGTCTACTCACATTAAATCATTGCTTTCTATGCAAACTTGAAGATGAATGATAACGATGAGTGGGAATCAGTGATTCCACTCAGGCGATCAATGGAGAAGAATGGGAAGAAGGTGGTTCAACATTTCACTGAGAGGACCAATATCAGAGATCTTATTAGAAATACGTACAGATTGCCCCACTCTACTGAGAAGAACCAGTTGGCTGATTTGACTGCATACAAGGCTGGAGAGGAGCAAGCCTGCATGAACGAGTACCTGATCGTTCCTCAGGGGATCTTCAGCACGATGAACAAGAAGCTTATGAAACTTGAGTACAAGCTATTGTTCGAGGTCGTGGTCCAAAGCATAATAAGCTTCATGGGAGGCATGGAGCAGATCAGTCAACCCAAGATCAGGGGTTTGGCTGCCATTGTAGACAACGCCAAGATCGACTGGGAGGAGTTCTTCCTTCAGAAGCTAGTACAGGAGTCAAAGAAAGTCAGGATGGATGGTGACAAGATTGTACTAGACAGGAATCCTCACTTCGGTTCGAGGCAATCAGTAATGCTCCAAAATCTTCTTGGAGATGTGGATAGGGATGGATGTGAAGACTTTAAGAACAAGAACGTCCTCTTCAAGAACTCAGCAGAAATGATCAAGCGGATGCTTGACACTGAGATCAAGAAAGTGTCAAGAGGAAAGGGTAAGGGCAAGGCTGCCAATTCTAAAGCTCAGGATGAGCCTGTGAAGAAGGTCCCAACAAAGGTGAAGGTGAAGGGAATCACCATTCCTGAGCCCGCTGAGAAAAGATCACTGCTGAGGGATGAGCCCTCCGATACTGAATCTGACCAGCCTGAACAAAGGTCAGTTTTAGTAGCCACTGCTGTTATGCCAATCGCTTCAATGACCCCTGCTGATCCTCCCTCGTCAGAACCAACGACGACTTCTGGCACTGAGAAGATGCCTCATGTGGAGGTGACTCAGACTGAGGGGGAACCAGCTGAGGAGGAGATCAAGGTAGCAGTGAACCCTGAAGTGGTTGTGATGGACGTGGTCCATGCAATCGAAGGAGGTGAAGCTCAGGCAGAGCCAAGTGGAGGTTGTTGACATGGCGAACTAATACGTCGGTTTCAGAAATAATCCCCAAGGCTTGCCAGGTCTCCAGAGCTCGCCCGCCTGGGAAAGGTCCAGAGCTCGCCCGCCTGTGGAAGGTCCAGAGCTCGCCCGACTGTGGTCCATCACTGTGCGATACTCTGGAATCTGGTCAAGGCTTGGGAGGTCACCCTTTGTCAGCAGAACCCCGATGGCGCACTCTTTTTCCCTCCGTCCGGTTTATCCACAAGGGTGGTTTACGGCGAGGTTTTTAATGAGGCCCATATAGTCTAAAGCATAGTAGTAGGACGAGGCGTGATAGGGGAAACAGTGTGAGAGATCAAGACGAGGGTAAGGAACCCTTGTCAACACCGGAAGCCACATAGGCTCGTAAGGTCCCGTCTCACACTCGCACACCTATAAATAAGACCTCTCTTGTACTATTCAGAGGACTCTCTCACATTTTCACACAATCAATATAATCTTCATTGCAATATTTCTCTCTCTAAACTCTCTACTCTCCCTCCCCAAGAACATAAAATCATATGATTATTGTTTGGTAGAATTAATCCGTCGTAAAGCCACATAAACGAACACAATCAGTAAATTCTATCAACAATTTGGCGCTAGAGGAAGGGCCGTCGAACCTGAAAAATTAAAAATCTCAAGAACGAAACATTAGAGTTTGCTTGAAGATTTGAAGATTTGAAGGTGTTCTTGATAAAACTCAAGAACACTTGAAGATACACATACACCTTCATCCCTTGAACGAAGAACCCAGATTTCCGGACAAAAACCCGAGTTTTCAGATTTCACGAAATCGGCCCGGAACAAGTTTTCAAAAGCACGCGTGCACACGAATAAACCGAATTTTAGATAATTCGTCACATGCGAGGCTAGACGAAAACTTGCACAGCTCCACCTAAGCTGGACAACCACCACACCGGCGATCTCAACCACTCCGGTGACCTCCCTCCACTCCGACGACCTTCAGCAAGCTACCCCCTCCAAAACCCAAAAATGGCTAACACTCGAGCCGCCAAGGGACAGGCCTCCGCAGCTGCGGGAAGGTCTAAAGGGGGTGATCAAAACCAGGCCGAGGTGGAGACCTCACGTCAGGTGGTGGAGACATCGCAACCACCTCCCCAGAAGAGCACCGTAGCTCCGCGACCTCCGCGAGTTGCGGTGACCCAGGAAGACTTGGCCCCCGCTCTGAGGGACCTGGTTAGCAATCCTGACGAGCTCCAACGCACCATCGCGACCCTATAGAGGTTGCAGCAACGACAGCAGGACGAACTCACCCTGGTACCCAGACGAGTTCCAGATGCCGAAGCCCGAGAGCAGACCAGGCCCACTCAGGGCACCCAGACCAGAGGTGACTACAGCGTACTCCCCTCCGAACAGGATGCGAGTTCGGTACAAGCCCGCCAGCGTAGGGAGAGGACTGGTAAGGCCAAAATGGTGGAGGAGGGTCCTGCTCCCTACACGGGTAGGGAGTCGGCATACACCGGGGCATCTGGCACCCACCAATCACAAAGGAGGGAAGTCCTCCAAGGCCGCCTGGGCCCGAGATACGAAGAGAATGAGCGTACGGCGGCCCCAGCTGCGTCCCACGGGGACTCCGACCAGCAGCCACGTAGATCAGCCCACGAAAGGCTGAGGAGGCCAGCCACTGACCGACTAGGCCCCCACGGCGGATGCCAATTCCAGCCCGCCACTGAGAGGTCACCCCAGAGTGAGGCACCTTGGGGACGTGCATCCGTGAGACGCACGACTTTTGAGCACCCTCCGCCGGAGGTGACCCGAGATGACGAGCTGGCCTCACTGAAAAAGGCCGTTGAAATGCTACAAGTACAAGTAGTAGCCAAGTCTGGCAGACTTGACGCCACGACTCTCCCCACCTCTCCATTGGCACCTGCCATCCTCCGCGCACCGGTCCAGAAGAAAATTCAATTCCCGGTGTGTCCGCATACGAAGGCGAATCAGACCCGAAAGTCCACCTGGCCAAGTACGCGGACTTCATGATTTCGGTTGGCGCCACCGACTCCACCCAGTGTCGGAACTTCCCGCTGACCCTAGGGGATCGAGCTCACCGATGGTTCTCTTCACTCGCCCCGGGGTTAATCTGCTCATTTGGCCAACTCTCACGGGAGTTCCTGGCCCACTTCTCTGGGTTCGGTTCCTACCTTACCTAGAAGCACCGACTCGCCAACATCCACCAAGGTGAGAGCAAGACCGACCAGCAATACCTGGAAAGGTTCGATAAAATCCTACTGGAAGGCGAGCCAGTGAGTGAGGACACCAAGGTCGTCGTAGCGATGGCCGGACTCAGGAGGGGCACCGACCTCTGGAAGGAGATGCACCTCGCATGTCCCAACACTTATAGCGAATTCCGCCACAAGGCGGGGGTGTTTGTGGCTATGCAGGAGGCACTACTGAAAGAAGTTGGTGCCCACGAGGAAAGGAAGCCCTACGGGAAGAAGTCCGGGGGCACCTACAAAGCTCCCCGGAACTTAAAAGCCTTTGGCGAGGGAGACGAGCTCAAAGAAAAGCTCAACCAGGTCCTCACTATCTCTGTCGACCACGTCTTCACTGCTGTCAAAGGCAAGGCCATGCTGGAAGAGCCGAGGCGAATCCGCCAGGACCGCACGAAGCTCAATCCCAATAAATTCTGTGCCTACCATCAGGCCATCGGCCACTTCACCAGCGAGTGCCGAGACCTCCTAAAGTAACTCTGGAAATTTTACGAGGAGGGGAAATTGGCCGAGTTCTTGAAGAAGGCCCCAGCTAAGAGACCGAGGTTCGAGAGGAGGGCTACCTCCGATGACGAGGAGGAGGAAGCAGACCAACCTGGTCCCCATAACAGACGGAGGGCACCTCCCCAACCTCAGCAAAACATGGAGCCTACTCGGGAACTCTTAGTTCTTGAGGAAGAGATCAGAGCTGCCGGAGGTCTCCAGGACGGGGGATCCTCCATATCCAAGAGAAAAAGAAAGGCCGAAATCCGGGCCATAAACCAAGTCCAGGAGGGCAGCTCCGGCCCCAGGACCGTCTCACAGCTTACTGACGAGCTGAAGTTCTCCGCGGCGGACCTGGAAGGGATACTGATGCCCCACAACGACTCGTTGGTGATAACCGCCAACATCATGAACGTCCGAGTTCACAGGCTACTTGTGGACACCGGCTCATTCACCAACATTCTCTTCAAATCCACCTTGGACGCCTTAGGTGATTTTGAGTCGTATCTGGAACCTAGCAACGCTAGGATAGTGGGGTTCGGAGAAGCTGTAACTGTTCCCCTAGGTAGTGTTAGGTTGAGCGTCCAGCTTGTATCGGCTGAGGATCCCGAAAGGAGGCTGACTAGGCTCATAGATTTCCTAGTTGTCGACCAGCAGTCCTCCTACAACGGGTTCCTTGGCCGCCTATTTATTAATGAATTCAAAGCGGCGTGTTCGACCTACTATTACTGTTTAAAATTCCCAACTCCAAAAGGTACCGGAACTATAAAAGGTGACCAGAAAAAGGCCCGAGAGTGTTTACTCCAGATCAAAGATGGCCGGGTCAAAGATGGCCGGGTCAAGAAATCTGTTACATAAGTCCACATCCTCGAAGAGGACGTACAGATTCCTGCAGACGAGCCAAACATCCTAGACGTCATCTCGGTCGAAACTGAGATGATGGAGGTAGGCAATTTGTCAGAAATCAATCAGGGCACTGGACCTGTGCGAGACCCACAACCGACACCAACGGAGGACTTGGAAGAAACCCAAGTGTTGAGACCTGTGCAGGGGTCGGTACCTGCGCAGGGGTCGGTACCTGCACAGGGATAGCAGCCTACTCCCATGGAGGTAGCTGATGAGGCCCAAGGTGGGGGACCTGCGGGAGGTCAAGAACCAACACCAATGGACGTTGACCCAACTCCCCAAGTCACCACACCATCCCAAGCTGACAGACCACCGGAGGTGTTCACAGCTGACGAGCTCGCCCAAGCTGAGAGTCAACCCGATGACCTCGAGCCGCGCATAGGCCATGAGCCTGCGCAGATATCACAAGGGGAGTGGGACGAGTTCATCAGCGACCCGAGGTGGAAAAGCCAAAAGAGAAAAGCAACCCCCCATGGAAGAGTTGACGGCACTCCCGGTGGACCCAAAAAGCAACTTAGAACTTTTCATCGGTTCTGAGTTACCTGAACCGTACCGGTCGAGGATGGAGCTGTTCTTAATGACCAACCTGGACGTGTTTGCCTGGTCCCACGAAGACATGACGGGGATCCCGTTGGAACATGCTTGCCACAGACTTAACATAGATCCGACGAGGAGACCCGTACGCCAAAGGCGGAGGAAGTATGGACCAGACAAGTACACAGCTCTAACAGTTGAGGTGGAGAAGTTATTAGACAACAAGCTCATTAAGGAAGCTCTGTGTCCGCAGTGGGTCGCGAACCCCATCCTGGTGAAGAAACACAATGGGACGTGGAGACTCTGCATTGACTTCACGGACCTGAACAAAGCATGCCCGAAGGACAACTTCCTACTACCTCACATTGACCAGTTGGTGGACAGCACCGCAGGCCATGAGATGATGACATTCATGGATGCTTTTGCGGGCTATCACCAGATAGCTCTACACCCAGATGACCAGGAACACACGGCGTTCTACACCAACAAGAACATGTATTGCTGGGAAAGGATGCCGTTCGGACTCATCAACGCCGGAGCTACCTACCAAAGATTGGTGAACAAAATGTTTGACCAACACATTGGCGAATCCATGGAGGTGTACGTGGATGACATAGTTGTCAAAAGTTTGAGGAAGGAGGACCACCTGGACCATCTGAAACAGACCTTCGACATACTGCGCCACTACAACATGAAGTTGAACCCCAAAAAGACCAGCTTCGGCGTGCACTCTGGGAAATTCCTAGGGCACCTAGTTAGCCAGCGTGGAATTGAGGTCAACCCAACACAGGTCCAATGCATAATCGAGATGGGGATACCCGACTCCGTCCAAAAAATTCAAAGACTGACTGGGAGCATGGCAGCCCTGAACAAATTCATCTCCAGGTCCGGCGACCGAAATCGACCATTTTTCGAGGCAATAAAGGTAAACACACGGAGATACAAAGAGGCGGTCAGAGCCAACAAACTCCACCTCAAAAACCACTTCATTTGGATAAATGAATGCCAACGAGCCTTCGAAGATATCAAAACATACCTGGGGGATACACAGGTTCTGTCGAAGTCAATACCTGGAGAGAAGCTGTATCTGTACCTAGCCGCGTCGGAGGTGGCCATCAGCTCCGTCCTGGTCCGAGAAGAGGCGAAAACACACCTACCAGTGTACTACGTGAGCCAAGTCTTACATGAAGCTGAATTGCGGTACACCCCACCAGAGAAGCTGGCTTATGCACTGGTGATGAGTGTTAGAAAATTGAGGCCTTACTTCTTTGACCATCCAGTAGAGGTGCTGACAACGTTCCCACTGCGTCAAATACTACAGCGCCCAGACACTGTCGGACGCCTGCTGAAATGGTCACTAGAGATCAGCCAATATGGTATAATCTACGTACCCCGAACAACGATCAAGGGACAAGCACTTGCCGACTTCATCATCGAGCTAACTTTCCCACAAGATCCGACGAGGGGGCGTATAGCTCCGTGGCATCTCTACGTGGACGGATCATCAACTAGCATGGCAGCAGGCGCCGGCGTGGTCCTCATCAGCCCAGACAGACAAGTCTTCACCTCCGTAATTCGGTTCGACTTTCGAGCAACCAACAATGAGGCGGAGTATGAAGCGTTGATAGCAGGACTTAGGCTATCATTAGCTGTGGGGGCAACCAATCTTTAGGTTTTCGGAGATTCCCAGCTAATAATATCCCAAGTCCGGGGGGAATATGAGGCAAAAGACCAGTAGATGATGACCTACCAGAAAATAGCCGCGCATCTGATCTCGATGTTTACACAAGTTTACATCAATCAGATACCGCGGCTAGAGAACACACAAGCAGATGCTCTAGCCCGGCTAGCTACTAGCAACGGCAAAGCCGAATTCACGGAGGTTGTGATCACCACACTGAAAAACCCCTTGACGTCCGATTACAAGATAAATCAAACCTCGAGCGGGGGGCAGGAGGACAGTGAAGGTGGTGAATATTGGTGCACTCCAATCCAAAAATACCTAACAGATGGAACAACACCCGTGGACACCTGGGAAGCTAGCCAGTTAATAAAGCAAGCTGCCAGATATACGCTGCTGGATGGCCAACTCTATAAACGTGGATTCTCTCTACCCCTACTCAAATGCCTAACTAGGAAGCAGGGGTCCGAAGTGTTAGAATAAATGCACGAAGGGATTTGTGGGAGTCACGCTGGGGGGCAAGCATTGGCATATAAGACGATCAGACAGGGCTACTACTGGCCCACTCTTCGCAAAGATGCTATCAGCTTCGCTCGAAGGTGCCAAAAGTGCCAACTTTTCGCACCTAACATCCACTCCCCAGCCAACCAGCTTAAGTCGGTTTTCAGCCCATGGCCTTTCGCGAAATGGGGTATCGACTTGATCGGCCCATTTCCACCTGGCAGAGGCGGTGTAAAGTTTGCTGTCGTAGCAGTAGACTACTACACTAAGTGGGCTGAGGCCGAAGCTCTCACAACCATAACCCAAGAAAGGATGATCGACTTCATTTGGAAAAACCTGATCTGCAGGTTTGGACTCCCGCAGTCGGTCATCACTGATAATGGAAGGCAGTTCGACGGACAGAAGTTGAGGGACTTCTGCAGTTCATGGAACATCAAGAAGCACTACTCAACTCCATATCACCCCCAGTCGAACGGCCAGGTAGAGGCGGTGAACAAGATCCTGAAACACATATTGAAGCTCCGCCTCGAGGAAAAGAAAGGGAGCTGGGCAGACAAACTCCCGGAGGTCCTATGGTCTTATAGAACTTCCTATAGGGCCAGCACCGGGGAGACCCCATTTGCCCTAGCCTTCGGGACTGAAGCCGTAGTCCCGGTTGAAGTCCAGAATAAGACTTGGAAGGTGGTGGGGTATGATGAAGAAAAGAATAATGAAGCCTTGGCAGTAGAAAAAATCTGATCGAAGAGACCAGAGCTTCGTCAGAAATGAAAAACGCCACCTACAAGCGCAAAGCGGAAAAATATTACAACTCTCAGGTCCGAGACCGAAAGTTCAAGGTCGGAGACCTGGTGTTAAAAAAGAAATTGATGGCCCCACCAGGTGTATTCGGTTCAAACTGGGAAGGACCATTCCGGGTCACCGCGACCTGGCCGAACGGTACCTATGATCTGGAAGACGCAGAAGGCAAGGCTTCGTCATACACCTGGAGCTCGGCACATCTAAAAAAGTTCTACCAATAGACTAGAATCCTGTAATAGACTAGTCGAAGGTTTGCATCGGAAATGTCGATGGCAACCGATGTAAATAACGTTAAAAAAAATCAGAAAAATTCCCCAAGTGTTTGGACCTATGCAGCTCTCCAACCAGACGAGCTGCACCAGGTCACCCACTGCTCCAGATAGCTCGTCAAGCCTAGCTCGCCCACATGCTCAGAAATCCTCAATGCGCAAGGACCAAGGTCCCAAACGTTGTAATTAAATAGCTCGAAGGCAAAGGCCAAAGTGCCCAAGGTCGCGAAAGTACCCTCCCTAAAGGGTTGCTAAGCACCTACTGCCACAAGTTAGAAAAATTCACGAAAAAGACAAAAACGTCTAAGGCAAGGTTCATGAAACCCAATGGCCCAACGTGAATCAATTGAAGTGCAGTTCACTGCCCTAAGTGGCCTAAGATGAATGATTCACGGCCCTAAGTGGCATAAGACGAAGAATACGCACTCTCAAAATAAAGGTACAATTCGTAGTCGTAAGTGACGTAAAACGAATGATTCGCTTCTCAAAGTAGAATAAGACGAACAATTATGTACCAAAAAAATAAACAAGAACGAGCTATTTAGGAATATAACGTAAAGGCGCACATACATAAAGGAAAAGAGTTGGACAAAAAATGCTCGGCTTATATTCAAAAAGATACTTAAGAGATTTTCAAGCCAAAAATATGCTTGAAAAAATCATAAGTATAAGTAGCTGTGCTGGCCACAAAAGCCGACCAGCTGGCCATCTTTGAACTACAAAAAGCTCCTTCTGGGCGAGCTGCACGTGCCCGGCGAGCTAAGTCTACTTGAGCAAAAAGTGAAGACTACAAAAATGGAGCTCCTTCTGGGCGAGCTCCACAACCCGGCGACCTATCGAAACTTGGAAAATAAAAACTGAACTAAGAAAGCAATAGTAAAGAAGGCCTAGGGCTCGGGGTCGGCGACCTCTGGAGTGGGGGCGACCTGGCGGATGGGTATGGCAAGCTCGACATCAGAAGTGATGTTCCCGGAGAGTCCGCTTGTGCCGAGCTCGCTGATATTTATCATCGCATCCCCGCAGACCTCTTGCATTTGCTCCATTGTCGGCGGGGCCTCTCCTCCAGCATCCCCCTCGGCACCTTCAATCTCTTGGGCAAGGTCAGCAGTCAAGACCTGCTTCGTCTGGATAATGTTGAATTTTTGACGAGCAGCGTCAAGATTGATCCCATAGCCCGCGAGGTCTCCAATATTCAGCTCCGTGCCGGGGGGGATCGAGGACTTCTCCAAGCAATCCTCAAACTCGCTGATGAGGGCTTCCCACTCACTGTCATTGTTAATCCGCACCCATTGGAAGGAGCGGATAACCTCAGCAAAGCAGAGCACGAAGCCCTTGTCGGTAGCGACCACCTCGGCGAGCTCAAGTGCCTTAGGAGTGATGGCGGTGTCAGAACGGCTCTTGAGCTCGGTGATCTCCAGAGCCTTAGCAGTAACCTCTTCCCGCAGCTTTCGGCACTCCTCTGAGTTCCCTCGGCTCTGATCACGGAGGAGCCCTACCTCAACCCGGGTCAGGGCGAGCTCCTCTTCCCGAGCAGCAAGTGTCCGGCGAGCTTCATCCAGCTCGGCCTGTTGTTGGCAGAGGTCGGCCTGAAGTTTTTCTGCTTTTCTGATAGCAAGCCGCTCCGCCTCCAGTGAGGCCTTTGCCTTAGTCTCTGCCCTCGCCAGCTCCTCGAGGGCCTTCTTTCGCTCGTCACCCACCTTGGTCAGCGCCCTCTTCGCATCATGGCGAGCTCTATCAGCGGCGGCGACATCATCGCCGACGAGCTGGGCCGCCACCATTACTGCACAGGCGTAGTGCATCGCCAGCCTCGCCTTGTCGGCAGTCTTCTGCCTCTCGATCATGCCGAGCTCTGAGGCGGAGAGGTACTTAGGGGCCTCAGTAAAAACCCGACTAGCCGCCCCATCAGGAAGGTCCCTCGTTGAGCTCAGGGCCATACACCGCTCGGCGATATGGAGAGATTCAGGTCGCTGCGGGAACTCGGCGGGAGTATACCTACACAATACTCAAATCAGTTAGCAAAAATCATAGAAGTTACAAAGGCTTCCAACTTCAAAAGAGGTCGCCCACTTACCCAAACCTATCGGGGTTGAGCCCAAGCAGGGTATCATCCCGAATAGGGACCCCGTAGGGAGGCGGCGAGGGCACACTCTGAGGAGTTGGAGGCGCTTGAGAAGGTTGAACAGCAAGTGCTCGTCCTGATCCCGCTTGGCTTGATCCGGAGCCACCCTCAGCCCTGACTCGCTTGGCGGGGCGAGTCTCTTCCTCACTTACTCGCGAGCCATCCCCACGGTGGAGAGCTCGCCTCGTCTGGGGAGGTGGAGGGGGTTGAGCACCCCGCTCGAGGTCCGAACCTCGGCCGGTCCCCTTTTTAGCAGCGGCGAACTTCTCCTTCGTTGGGGGAGGCACCGAGGTCCTCTGAGAGCCCGAGCCCCCAGCTTTATCAGCGGCTTTGGCGAGCTCGAGCTTCTTGGTGGCATCCAGGACCGCCCCCGAGGGGATACCTTCCCTCCCTGGGCGAGGCTTGCCCATCCTGAGCTGCCGAGCTAAGAAATAGTATGCTTCAGGAACTTTAACAGGTGGGAGCTCGGCAGTAGGACCTGCACCTACACAACAAATAATCAAGTAATTTCGGCGACCTTGACATATGAGACAGCGAGCTGGCAGAACTTCAAAATGGAGAAGTGCAAAACCTTGAGCAGCGAGGTGGTGTGGTGAAGTGATGAGGCCGGCGAGCCTGCGACAGTGGTGTTGGCACAAGTGTTCGATCTCGCGATCCTTCTTCTCCCTCAAGCAACACACCGTCCACACAAACTCGAAGCCAATCAAAACCTCCGGTTTCCCATGGCTCGACTTGTGGCGCTTCAAACCTGCAAAAAGATAGATTAGATCAGTAATCTAATCCGACGCACACACACTAAGGTATGCCACCTATAGCTCGCCTCCCCATATGTCTCTTGAGTAGGGATACGCCCTCCACGACCATCCGAAGCTCGCCAATCCTCCCCGATAAAGAAGAACTGCTCCTTCCAATCCCGGATTTTATTGGGGAGGTCGCCTAAAAATTTGCCCCCCGGGCGAGCTTGGAAAGAATAATATCCCTTCCCCTCCCTCACTTGTCTGATCACGATGAAGAGCTCGTTGATCTCCGCCGTACTCAGCCGATTTTCATAGCCCTCAAGGCCGAAGACGGTCAGGGCTGCCAACAGATTGCTCCATGCATTCGGAGTAAGTTGGGTAATGGCGAGGCCCGTGTCCGCCAAAAATTGCCCAATGATGGGGTGGAGGGGAAGGGTGAGCCCCGCCTTCAAGGTGCGATAATTCATGGCTGTGAGCACGGCAGGGGGGAGGTCGGCTCGTTCTTTCTCCTCAGCGGGATACATAAAAATGTCCAGCGGGATACGAAACCGCCTCCGAATATCCGGAAGGGCGAACTCGCTCATGATGCTCTCCACCCCGTTGGCCTTAAGGTCAGACTTGCCAGCGGCTTTTCGAATTGGAGCTCGCCGGGGTAGGGGAAGTTCACCCCGTGGATTCTCACATATTCGCCCCAGTCAAACTCGTTCATGACCTCGGCGGAGACTTGATGTTCAGGGAGCTTGGGATAGGGAAAGTCGATGAAACGGAGGTATTCATAAGTGACCTCCGTCCCCATGTCCTCGCCGACCTCTTCGTCGACCTCGTGGGCCAGCTCGCCAGCAAGGTCGCCAGGCCCAACCTCGGCGACCTCCTCCCGGGCCCCAGTATCGGTGGCCTCCTCTTCAACAGGGGTCGCAGCTCCTCCGTGAGCTCGCTCTGAGTAATCCCAGAGTTCACGGAGGGGTGATTCCTCACCGGAGCTAGTAGCTTGCTCGCTGGAGTCAGAGAGAACTGACCCCAAGAGCTCGCTACTATCCGGGAAGGTTTCAGAGCTCGCCCCAGAGCTCGAAGAGAGGACCACATGTGCTACTCGGGGGTTTAGAAGGTCATCGGTCATTTGTCCTTTGCCCAGATCACGATGCGGGGGGGTACGACTTGAAGAGTTCTCAGACATAATGTAGGCGTCCGAAAATAAGGAACAAGGAAGGAGAGAAAGGAGAAATCTGGATTTCTACCTTGGGAGACGTTCGGAGGCGTGTCTGAAGCAGAGGGATGATCGCCAGAAATGTTCTCTGAGAAGTGAAGAAGCAAAAGTGAGGAAATTTCTCATTTCCGCCTATTTATAGACGCTGGGCGCGAGCTCGGAATTCCCGAAAGATCAGGGACCTTTTTGCAAAGAATTTGAAAAGTTATCATTATTGTGGGCGGGAATCAAGACACCAAGAGACTTGCGTGACGCTTGGGATCCCGCATCGTGCCGGCCGAGGTGACCTCCGAGGCGCAGCACGCCTAATAGCTCGGCACCTCCGGATATAGTTCGCTAGACCTCAAGTTCTCCAGCTCGCCCACACATTGGACAAAGTCATGATGGCACGAGCTGGGGGGCAAATGTTGACATGGCGAACTAATACGTCAGTTTCAGAAATAATCCCCAAGGCTTGCCAGGTCTCCAGAGCTCGCCTGCCTGGGGAAGGTCCAGAGCTCGCCCGCCTGTGGAAGGTCCAGAGCTCGCCGAACTATGGTCCATCACTGTGCGATAAATAAGACTTCTCTTGTACTATTCAGAGGACTCTCTCACATTTTCACACAATCAATATAATCTTCATTGCAATATTTCTCTCTCTAAACTCTCTACTCTCCCTCCCCAAGAACATAAAATCATAATATTATTGTTTGGTAGAATTAATCAGTCGTAAAGCCACATAAACCAACACAATCAGTAAATTCTATCAACAGAGGTGCTCAGGAGGAGCAAGGTGGTGATGAAGAGGTTGTTGTCCGGGAGGGACATGGGAGTTATGATGGAGGAGAGGAAAATGTAAAGGTAGGTGAGGGCATGGAGACTCAGGAGGAGTTCCATGATGAGGATGTCGAAGATAACCAGGGCAGGAAATGGGTGGTTTCGAATGATGAAAAGTCTAACTTTGACCATCCGGAGGAAGCTCAGGAAGTAACTCAGATAAGTCTTCACCACCCAGGATAACTCCATTTGAGATGGACGCCAGGTCTCAGGTCAATCAATATCTTCCAGACTTGGAAGAATCCTATGGCGAGGAGGTTATCAGGCTCAAAGTCCTGGTTATGATGAGGAAAGCATCGGTTCCTGAAGTCCCTGCTTTGATAAAGGCTATTGGAGAGGAAGTCCTCAGGGATCAGGAGCAGATGATCCTAGACAGATTTGGACTTAGAACATATGCCCAAGTTATCAACAGGGAAGATTTCATCAGGGTTGTTTGGGCAAACAATCCTCAGCCCAACCCTTCTACTGAACTAGCCGTTGTTCCAGTAGTTGGGGAAGGTGCGACCTCGGGAGGAGGTGCACCAGCCGATGACGCACTCCCAGGGACCGGGACTACTGAGGCTCATGGAGAGGTCCCAAAGTTAGTTTCCACCAGATCAAAGCCAGGAAAGAAGAAGAGGGTCCGAACCTTTTCAGTGGGAGTGTCACTGATGGGGAGGACAATCCTGGCAAAGCTCGATCGTCAGCGTGAGAAGATCAAATTCCTCACTGCTGAGTTAGGCAAGGCTAGGAAGGAATCAGTTGATAGATTCCTGAGCCTTGAACAACAACGATCAACCGGGGTCACTACTGACCAAGTCCAAGGACTGATAGACTCTTCACTCAGTGGCCTGGATGACAGAATCAAGGCACTGATTGCGGAGGCACTGAAGGGGCAGGAAGCCCAGGTCAGCTCAGTGGCTCGGGAGAAAGCAGGCAAGGGAGATGATGAATTACTGACTCAGAGGAAGGAGAGTCAGCGAGCTTCTGATGACGCATTGAGAAAGGCTCTGAACACCATGCTTACTGAGAGCACAGTAAGGAAGGAGGAATTGCTGCAATGCGGAAGGAGTTCGACAATCATTTGTCTGACAGCCTGCTCAGAGCTGAGGCCAACGAGAAGCTGGCAAAGGAGTTTCAGGTGGTTACTGACCAGCAGACATCTCAGGGGATCCTGATTCAGGATATAAGAAAGAAAGTCGACAAGGACTCCCCTGATGCTGCCAAAAAGGGGGAAGGGAAGGCGCTGAAAAATCCTAAGTCTAAGGCTCAAAAACAGAAAGCTGATGTTTCCGTGGAAGACCTGATGGAGGAATGTGAGGAGCAACTTTACCCTAATGATCCCATTGTTGAGGGAAGGAAGGAGACGAAGCAGCTAACACTGGAGACTACAATGCAGGTCAGGAGTCAGGCAAATGAACTCCAAAAGCTGAAGGAGTAGATGGTTGTGCTAAAGGAGAAGACTGATCCTAAGAAGCCTGCCCCTGAAGCCGGGAATAAGAAGTCAGTTGTTGTGTCAAAGAGGAAGATGATTGATCCTCAGGATGCCAATCCCATTGTGTACGAGTATGTAGACAACTTTGTACCTCCTGAACTGAACGAGGCATGGATTCTGATCAAGAAGGAGTTTGTGGAGCTATACTATGTTGTCGGGAACTGGTCAAAGACATCTGAAGGCAAGGATCGGAACACCATCTTTGCTGAGTGGATGGCCTTGCATCACAACTATCTCTGGGAAGAAATTGATCGACATGCTGATAGAGCCGGAGTTCAGATCAAGGCACCTGAGAACATCACCTATCCTCCTCCAACCCTCGGTATCAACAACCACCTCAACATGGACCTGATCAGAAATGAGATTGCAACGATTGCAAAAAGAACTGGAGCTCTGAATAATGCTGATCAGTACCATGCAGTCAAACTGAGAGTACAGAAGAAGTACGGGATCTTGTTAGCTAGGTGGGATGATGAAGACTGAAGAGTAGAGTCAGGATTAGTGTTTCAGGAATACTTCTGTAATAGTTTCAGGATACCATGTACTTAAATTATCAATCAATTAAACTAGTTTATTCCTGAGACAACATCTCGTTGACTCCTGATTTACTTTTCTGCTCTTTATCAAGAACTGTACTAACCCTTTCCTGTTTCCATCTTATAGAACTAAGGACCTGATATAGGTTCCTGAACTGAATACTATGATATCAGTAAACTTGTTTAGATGGTAGGATTTTTCTCTAAGGGTTTTGGCATAATCAAAAAGGGGGAAATTGTTGGGACAATCTGAGTGTTTTGATTAGATACCAAAACCCCTTGATGAATTTGCCTAAGTATAGTTCATCAGGATGATAGGCTCAGGATAGATAGGTTAGAATAGATTTTTCTATTCATAGGTATTCATTTCAGGGGGAACGTGTTGAAGATTGAAGACTGATGGTGACGTCCCTGAAGACTGAAGTCTGAGGCATCTCCAACCCTGAAGGTATTGATCGTCCTGAAGATGGTCAACCTGAAGTTGCATCCTAAAAAACCTAGAAAGAGTCCTGAAGCTGCGTAGAAACTATCCTGAAGAAGACCACTGATCCTGACAGAACTGAGTAAACTAAGCATGCTCAGGGAAGTCCCTATCAGTGAAGGCACAATGTAACCTTGATCAGGCTGAACGTCCTTCAGATGTTCATAAGACCTGACTTGGGCCTAGTATCAGTTAACCTGATACTTGTAAGTCATGAGACCCAAAGGTTACACGTGCTAATGGAAGTCTGATGAAGCAGAAAGAATGTTAGTGTCTCCAACATAAGACAAACATTTATTCTGAGTAAAGAACGGGGACTCAGAGTTATAAATGTAAGAGGATCGGTAATGTCAATTATGACAAACTAGCCATTGAACAAACGACCAGTTAGAAGGTGACACGTATGTACGGAGACTGAGCACATTTAATGCTTCTCAGAGGTGCAGCCGGTGACTCAGAAACTTTACCATACTAGGTATGGTCATTGTCAGACAAGGACATCCAGTACCAGCACCTACCTAAAATAGAAGGGTTTGAAATGGATCTCTTCCAATGGATCTATTTCAAACCCCTTATAAATACAGAAGGCCTTGCTCCCATTCAAGGCTAACGGGAAATTTCCAAGAGAAAGCTCTCAAGATTCCAAGCACTCAAAGCATACTTTGAATAACACTCTGAAACTTTAAATTTCCCTAGTGTTGTAGTAGAAATCTTTTATGTATTTTTCTTAGAGTATTGATCCCATCCTTAGAACTAATTTGTTAGAGGGATCAATACACAATAGTTGGAAAACGTGAATACCAAACCCCTTAGGTTGTGAGTTGGTTGGTAGGAAGGACTGGAACTTGTAAAACGCCCAGGGGTCAGTTCCTAAGAGAGAAAGTTGGCTATTCGTGTCCCTTGTCACGTAATACCCAAGTACCTATCCTCAGGGTTTGAGGATAGCTTCCTGTTAAATGAGGTCGTGGACGTAGGAGTTGTTATCTCCAAACCACGTTAAAGAGACCCTTCTGTGCTGATTTACTATTTGCTCAGGATCATAACTGTTATTCATATTAAACTGAAGCATACTTGCATTGTTTTGAAAACCATCAGGATTGATTCTTCATCCTGATCAGTAAAACTGTGCACCAGCCTTAACCACGTTTTCACTAAGCAAACTGATAAGTTTTCAGAACTAAAACGAGTAAAGACTTAAGGGCTCACATTCCGTACTAAACTGAAGTTACTGAGATAGTAGTCCAACTGACTATCTTCCGAGCGGTCAGTAGGTTTTTTATCTCTACTGAGCTTCTGAGAGCACAACTCTTACTTAGCCTATTTGGTTTGTTGCTGATCCGTCCCTGCTGCCCCTGAGGACCATCAGTTTACTTGAACATTTCAGGAGCTTCCTGACTAAGTTTGAAAGTGCATTTTCCTGAGAATTTTGGGAAAATCTGACATCAGTGTATTCCCTCCATACACTGATTTATACTCGTTTCAGGACTAACAAGTGGTATCAGAGCAAGGCTGCCAGTTCTAAAGCTCAGGATGAGCCTGTGAAGAAGGTCCCAACAAAGGTGAAGGTGAAGGGAATCACCATTTCTGAGCCCGCTGAGAAAAGATCACCGCTGAGGGATGAGACCTCCGATACTGAATCTGACCAGCCTGAACAAAGGCCAGTTTTAGTAGCCACTGCTGTTATGCCAATCGCTTCAATGACCCCTGCTGATCCTCCCTCGTTAGAACCAACGACGGCTTTTGGCACTGAGAAGATGCCTCATGTGGAGGTGACTCGGACTGAGGGGGAACCAGCTGAGGAGGAGATCAGGGTAGCAGTGAACCCTGAAGTGGTTGTGATGGACCTGGTCCATGCAATTGAAGGAGGTGAGGCTCAGGCAGAGCCAAGTGGAGGTGCTCAGGAGGAGTAAGGTGGTGATGAAGAGGTTGTTGTCCCGTAGAGACATGGGAGTTCTGATGGAGGAGAGGAAGAGGTGAAGGAAGGTGAGGGCATGGAGACTTAGAAGGAGTTCCATGATGAGGATGTCGAAGATAACCAGGGCAGGAAATGAGTGGTGTCTAATGATGAAGAGTCTAACTCTGACCATCCGGAGGAAGCTCAGGAAATAACTCAGGAGGAGTCTTCACCACCCAGGATAACTCCATTTGAGATGGACGCCAGGTCTCAGGCCATCAGATTTGTCAATCAATATCTTCCAGACTTGGAAGAATCCTATGGCGAGGAGGTTATCAGGCTCAGAGTCCTGGTTATGGTGAGGAAAGCATTGGTTCCTGAAGTCTCTACTTTGATAAAGGCTATTGGAGAGGAAGTCCTCAGGGAGCAGATGATCCTGTAAAGATTTGGACTTAGAACATATGCCCAAGTTAACAACAGAGAAGATTTCATCAGGGTTGTTCGGGCAAACAATCCTCAGCCCAACCCTTCTACTGAACTGGTCGTTGTTCCAGTAGTTGGGGAAGGTGCGACCTCAGAAGGAGGTGCACCGGCCGATGACGCACTCCCAAGGACCTGGACTGCTGAGGCTAATGGAGAGGTCCCAAAGTTAGTTTCCCCAAGATCAAAGCCAGGAAAGAAGAAGAGAGTCCGAACCTTTTCAGTGGGAGTGTCACTGATGGGGAGGACAATCCTGGCAAAGCTCGATCGTCAGCGTGAGAAGATCAAATTCCTCACTGCTGAGTTGGGCAAGGCTAGGAAGGAATCAGTTGATAGATTCCTGAGCCTTGAACAACAACGATCAACCGGGGTCACTACTGACCAAGTCCAAGGAATGATAGACTCTTCACTCAGTGGCCTGGATGACAGAATCAAGGCACTGATTGCGGAGGCACTAAAGGGGCAAGAAGCCTAGGTCAGGTCAGTGGCTCGGGAGGTAGCAGGCAAGGGAGATGATGAATTACTGACTCAGTGGAAGGAGAGTCAGCGAGCTTCTGATGACGCATTGAGAAAGGCTCTGAACACCATGCTTACTGAGAGCATAGCAAGGAAGGTGGAATTTGCTGCAATGCGGAAGGAGTTCCACAATCATCTGTCTGACAACCTGCTCAGAGCTGAGGCCAACGAGAAGCTGGCAAAGGAGTTTCAGGTGGTTACTGACCAACAGGCATCTCAGGGGATCCTGATTCAGGATATAAGAAAGAAAGTGGACAAAGACAAGGACTCCTCTGATGCTGCCAAAAAGGGGGAAGGGAAGGCTCTGAAAAATCCTAAGTCTAAGGCTCAGAAACGGAAAGCTGATGTTTCCGTGGAAGACCTGATATAGGAATGTGAGGAGCAACTTTACCCTAATGATCTCATTGTTGAGGGACGGAAGAAGACGAAGCAGCAAACACTGTAGACTGCAATGCAGGTCAGGAGTCAGGCCACTGAACTCCAAAAGCTGAAGGGGCAGATAGCTGTGCTGAAGGAGAAGACTGATCCTAAGAACCCTGCCCTTGAAGCCGGGAAGAAGAAGTCAGTTGCTGCGTCAAAGAGGAAGGTGATTGATCCTCAGGATGCCAGTCCCATTGTCTACGAGTATGTAGACAACTTTGTACCTCCTGAACTGAACGAGGCATGGATTCCGATCAAGAAGGAGTTTGTGGAGCTGTACTATATTGTCGGGAACTGGCTAAAGACATCTGAAGGCAAGGATCGGAACACCTTCTTTGCTGAGTGGATGACCTTGCATCACAACGAACTCTGGGGAGAAATTGATGAACATGCTGATAGAGCCAGAGTTCAGATCAAGACACCTGAGAACATCACCTATCCTCATCCAACCCTCGGCATCAACAACCACCTCAACATGGACCTGATCAGAAATGAGATTACAACGATTGCAAAAAGAACTGGAGCTCTGAATAATGCTGATCAGTACCATGCAGTCAAACTGAGAGTACTGAAGAAGTACTGGATCTCGTTAGCTAGGTGGGATGATGAAGACTAAAGAGTAGAGTCAGGATTAGTGTTTCAGGAATACTTCTGTAATAGTTTCAGGATACCATGTACTTCAATTATCAATCAATGAAACTATTTTATTCTTGAGACAACATCTAGTTGACTCCTGATTTGCTTTTCTGCTCTTTATAAAGAACTGTACTAACCCTTTCCTGTTTCCATCTTATAGAACTAAGGACCTGATATAGGTTCTTGAACTGAATACTGAGATATCAGTAAACTTATTTAGATGGTAGGATTTTTTCTCTAAGGGTTTTGGCATCATCAAAAAGGGGGAAATTGTTGGGACAATCTGAGTTTTTTGATTAGATCCCAAAACCCCTTGATGAATTTGCCTAAGTATAGTTAATCAGGATGATAGGCTCAGGATACATAGGTTAGAATAGATTTTTCTATTCACAGGTATTCAGTTCAGGGGGAACGTGTTGAAGATTGAAGACTGATGGTGACGTCCCTGAAGTCTGAAGTCTGAGGCATCTCCAACCCTGAAGGTATTGATTGTCCTGAAGATGGTCAACCTGAAAAACCTAGAAAGAGTCCTGAAGCTGAGTAGAAACCATCCTGAAGAAGACCACTGATCCTGACAGAACTGAGTAAACTAAGCATGCTCAGGGAAGTCCCTATCAGTGAAGGCACAATGTAACCTTGATCAGGCTGAACGTCCTTCTGATGTTCATAAGACCTGACTTGGGCCTAGTATCAGATAACTTGATACTTGTAAGTCCTGAGACCCAAAGGTTTCACGTGCGAATGGAAGTCTGATGAAGCAGAAAAAATGTCAGAGTCTCCAACATAAGACAAACATTTATTCTGAGTAAAGAACGAAGGACTCAGAGTTATAAATGTTCGAGGATCAGTAAAGTCAATGCCGACAAACTTGCCGTTGAACAAGCGACCAGTTAGAAGGTGACACGTATGTACGGAGACTGAGCGCATTTAATGCTTCTCAGAGGTGCAGGCGGCGGATCGTATCTTTGCCATACTAGGTATGGGTTTTGTCAGACAAGGACAACCAATACCTGCACCTACCTAAAATAGGAGGGTTTGAAACGGATCTCCTCCAACAGATCTATTTCAAACCCCCTATAAATACAGAAGGCCTTGCTCCCATTCAAGGCTAATGGGAAATTTCCAAGAGAAAGCTCTCAAGATTCCAAGCACTCAAAGCATACTTTGAACAACACTCTGAAACTTTAAATTTCCCTAGTTTTGTAGTAGGAATCTTTTTTGTATTTTGCTTAGAGTATTGATCCCATCCTTAGAACTAATTTGTTAGAGGGATCAATACACAATAGTTGGAAAACGTGAATAACAAACCCCTCAGGTTGTGAGTTGGTTGGTAGGAAGGACTGAGACTTGTAAAACGCCCAGGGGTCAATTCCTAAGAGAGGAAGTTGGCTATTCGTGTCCCTTGGCACGTAAAACCCAAGTACCTATCCTCTGGGTTTGAGGATAGCTTTCTATTAAATCAGATCGTGGACGTAGGAGTTGGTTATCTCCGAACCACGTTAAAAAGACCCTTGTGTGCTGATTTACTATTTTCCCAGGATCATAACTGTCATTCATATTAAACTGAAGCATACTTGCATTGTTTTGAAAACCATCAGGATTGATTCTTCATCCTGATCAGTAAAACTGTGCACCAACCTTAACCACGTTTTCACTAAGCAAACTGATAAGTTTTCAGATCTAAAACGAGTAGAGACTTAAGGGCTCACATTCCGCACTAAACTGTTCTTACTGAGATAGTAGTCCAACTGACTAGCTTCCGAGCGGTCCGTAGGTTTGTTATCTCTACTGAGCTTCTGAGAGCACAACTCTGACTTACCCTATTTGGTTCGTTACTAATCCGTCCCTGCTGCCCCTGAGGACCATCAGTTTAACTGAACATTTCAGGAGCTTCCTGACTAAGTCTGAACGAGCATTTTCCTGAGAATTTCGGGAAAATCTAACATCAGTGTATTCACTCCCCCATACACTGATTTATACTCGTTTTGGGACCAACAGTCCCTGGACTAGTGTAATCTAGTGAAAAATGAACTTTCATTTCAATGCTAAAAATGATAACATGATTTAAGTAAGTTGAATGGAAAGCTGCACAATACAAGAACACCTTCATTATTTTGCATTATTTTGCAGATTGATGGCTCCAAAGATGCTCGGGTTGGTGTGATGTTTAATGCTAATGCTGGCACCACTTTACCAAGTCTTTTTTTCATGAAAGTCTTTGAAGTAACTGTAACCTCACATAAGTTTGTTAAGTTCTTTGTTCACAAGTTTATGCTTACAAAGTTGTTAGCCTAGAATGTCTTATATATAACATATTTGCAGCCATAAAAAAAGAGTACTGCAGTTTATAGACCAACCCTGCTCCTTCTATGAACAAGAGTATATTCTGGCTTCTGGGGGTACAGAAAGCTATCAGGCCCTAATTGATAAAATAAAAAGCTGAAGTGAGATTTTGTTCCTACCCAGACTCTCTAACATAACATGAAGATCAAACTTCACAAAGTATAGTAACTCCCATGTCCAAAGTCGTACAATAAAGACTCTTCCTGCTTAATGTAATACTGATACATCCCAACAGCATGGCCTCCCACAGCCACCAGAAGAAACACAAAATCATTGGCCATTATAGCTAAATCGGTTGCCAATTTCATAACAGGACTTGTAAATTACTAAATCATCATCAACTACTAAATGCATCATCAATTAAGTAAATATACATTCCAAATTCGAAAGATTAACATGGACAGAAAAGCAAGCCCTAATTTGAAAAAGTCAATTGAAAGCCTAAATAAGTAAGCCCTAACCTCTTATCACATATGTCGCCGCCTCTGCCGGAATGCGTATGTTGTGAACTCACTGGTTTTGCGCAAAACCCACAATCTCCAGACTCTTACTCTCGAAGAAGCTCTGGGAAGCGCTGCAAGTCGGGCAGCTTAGCAAAGTGCAGTGCCGAAGGATTGGGTACGAAGAGTCACCAGCGGCAAGATCGGCATTTGTGTATTCCGGTGTTCACTGCGGTGAACTTCTCCCCCAGTCTCCTCGTCAATAGTATCCTGGGGTGGCTGTGGCTGCTCTTTTTTCAAATAGTATATGTAATTTTTATTTCTTATATTTTTTATTTTAACTAATTTAATTAAAAGAAATAAGCGGTCAAATATACAGAGGGAAAAATTAAATATGAATCCAAAAATTCGGCTATATTTGATAGTTTCCACCGGTACTTTTGGGGGCACAACTTTTAATGAAAAGTGTAATGAGTAAAATATGTATGGTGGAGATTATGAGGTAAAAATTTTGAAGGTGGAGATTTAAAGGAATATTTCCATTTTGAGAGTGTCCAAACTTTCGTGGAACAAGCTAAAACGAAAAGTATGCAAACTTTTGTGGAACGGAGGTAGTACATTTTAACCATTTTTCCTTGCATTCAACATATAGGGTGTGTTTTTGAATTAGAACCCCTTATTTTTTAAAAATTGAGTTTTATCAATTTAATAAAAAATGTAATTTTACTCTCATTTTAGAGATTTGAAAACACACCAATCGGCCAATTAATTACTCTTCCCATCACACAAATACAGGCCGGTAGATTTTTCACAAATATTAAAAATTATTATAATTAAAATATTAATTTTTTTATTAAGCCCATATAGTTATTTATTTTTAGACAAACATTTACAATAAAATATATTAAACCGAAAAAAATGAAACGTATATATTATAAATATTAAAGGGCGTTTAACATAAATTTAAGAGGAGAATGATAATTAAGATTATTAGGGTGCATTTTGTTTAATTTATTTTTGTGATTTCATTTTTGTATAATAAATAATATCAACAACTACTAATGAAAATGAATCCTCATTAATTCTCGTTCATTCTCATTCTCTGCTCTCATCACCCCAATCAAGTGAGGCTTTTAAGTTATAACTAGTTTATTCATGTGAAACAAATAAAAATAAAAAAGTAATTTATCTAATGGATAGTAATATTCCTCTAAAAAATACTTAGTTAGTAAAATAAATATTTGTTTTAATTAAAAATGATATCTTTTAAGAAGATATAATTAATTGTACAATTGATTAATGGCTTTGTCTTAGGAAAATTATCTGACTGATACACCATTACACACTAATTTTGTTTATAAAAGATATGATTGCAATTCATATAATTTTGATTTAATTTGATCAATATTAATAAAGTTCACAAGGATAAAAACATAATAGTATTAGCTCACATAAAGATGATCACTAATATAAAAGAAATGTATTAGTTTATAAAAAAGATAAGTTTAGTATTTTCAATATAAAAAAATATTAAGAATGTGCTAGGGCGAGAATGAGCAAGAGGATGAGTGGAGAGCGGTGAGGAGAGAGAGGGTGAGTAGTGTCCAATTGCTGTAATTTGATAGTCCGAAGACATTCAATGTAAGCACAGATATAACATAACCGAAGTTGGAAGCGGAAGTAGCTTGTCTAGCCACTTTTTCGTGGGTGTACATTATATCCATGTCCATCTTGAAACGAGCAACTTCAAGATTAGTTGCCTCCAAATTCTTGTTAAGAATTACCACCTGAGGGGTGTTTGTTACTCTCTCTTCCTCGAGCTTGGCAATGGTACTCCCCAGCTCCTTCGTTGTTCTCTCAATTAACCGTTGGAGCTTCTCAAAATAGTCCAAGGCCGCAGCTAGAGTAGCCTTGACCTTTTCTTTCTAGCTGCTCGCTTTCTCCACCTTTGCATGCATGATCTTATCTTTTTCTTTTTTAGTGCAATTAATGGTGGAGGCCTGAGAACGGCTCACCCTCTCTAATTCACAAATTTGATTGAGGAGAGGCTGAAGGATGATAGCCATTAAGCTAGCATGCTCTCTGGCAAGTGAACATTATCCCCAACCAATTGCTCTTGAATGATGACCTCTTCGATGCTTGACCAGGCTCTAGGAAGATTCTTAGCTATTCGTCGGACATAAGTACCAGGGATTTTCCTAAAACTTGAGGTATTTGGCGTAAGCCAACTGATGGATCACCTTGCACCGTCCTGGATAGTTGCTCGGTCGATACATACAACACAAATAGATCAATATAATACAAGTTTACAATACAAAGCATATAACTTATAATGATACATACCTATGTACCTAGGCATCCCACCCTAAATAGGTAGTAACATGAGAAGGTCTCTCGCAACGAGCAGCCACAGTTTCAACAATAATTTATTGCTCGTCCACTACCTTGATGGAGGAATTGAGCAAGAAGTTGAAGAGCCTCCGACCTCCGTCAATTGTTTTATTGATCGCTCCTCTACGTAATGAATGAGGGAATCATCTCCTCTCGGAAGACGGCGGCCACCTTGCCACCCTCATTGGGGTGCCTTTGAGTGTTTGGCCCGCTGGGGCAAGGAGATGACCCAGTTGAGCGAGAAGTTGCACCAGCTGTTATTTGTTGCTCCCATTTTGTCTTCAAATTAAGGGGAGCAACCAGAGGATCAAGCTTTCTCTTATTCCCCTTCGGATGAATATTTCGTACTCTTCCTGCAAGGGTTTCAAAAGAAGGTGGTATAACAACTGTTACCTGTTTATTTGAAGAAAAAAAAGAAAAAAATTAAGCAAGTGTCAATCAAAGAATTAAGAACATAAACACCTCAATTAAAATACTTATGTCTTGCCTTTGGTCCAGCTGCTCGTACCTCAAGATGATAAGGACCGGTAACTAAGTGAGCAAGCTTTAGGCAGTGCTGCTATTTTAGATGATTAAGCTCTCTATATGATCTGTTGTGGAGAGAGAGCAACCAAACTGAAAGTAAAAAAAAATTCCTTTGACTGACCAGTTTCGCCCTAACTAAGGAGAAATGGACCTGTAAAGAAAATGTGAAATATTATTATTAGCCTATTTATCTTGAATTGAAGAGAAAATGAGACTTACTCTCAAATTGCCATATACCTCCAATGTAAGGATTCAGTCCTCAATACTGAAGTAGGTGATATTTGCTCGCCAATCTCCCCAATAAAAGAATAGGGCCCGCTTGGTTGGATACAATAAAGGTGGAGAATGAAAATGAATAGGGATTAATGAGAATTCATTCTCATTAATACTATTTGGTATTGTTTATTATACATGAATGAGATCATAAAAATCAGTATTTTAAAAGTCGCTAGTCGTTAGTTAGTCGGACCACTAGGATCTAGCAACAAGTAGGAATGACAAAATGACCCACCTTGTAGTTGCCCCACCCTGACCCGATCCGTTTGGGTTAGCCCCGCCCCGCGCATAGGGCAGGGCAGACATGAATTTGTATATTTACTGCTCCGCCCTGCCCCACAAAATAATATATACTAATATTTCATAATATATAAATATTATATATCATATAAAATAAATATAATATATAATATTTTATAATTTATCAAATAATTTAAAAATATATTTTTATTTATTTATTTATTATAACACTAATAATCTATATCCAAATATAATCTAATCACTAATAAACAATATCTATAATAACTTATTACACATTAGGGTTTATTCATTCAAATTTCACACACAAGTAACTCATATCTCAATTCTCATCAATTGTTCACCACTTCGTCTTCCTCCTTCCATTACGGCGATTTGCGGCCGCCACCAAATAACCATCGCCTTCCATTCGGCGCACCACTTCCACCCATCCATTATTCGTCACTTCGTCTTCCTCTTTCCATTACCGGCGTCAGCGTGTAGGGTGTTCACAGCAGACCGCCGCGCTCGCGACCCTCCCTTTTGAGAAGAAGCTATCTTTGTTTCTGTCTTTCCGACACTCGCGAGTTGCGACCCCCCCTCTCAAGAAGAAGTTGTTTCGACGTTGTGTTTACGACGCTCGCGACCTTGCCCTCAAGATGAAGCTGTGTCTGACCCTCCATCAAGGTATGTTTTTTTTTTTTTTTTGCATATACTGTTGAAGTTATCTTAAAAGTTAATTTACTTGTATTACTTGTATTTTGTGAACTCATTTACTTGTATTACTTATCATTTATTGAAATTAGCATAAATCTATAAACTAATCTTACACATCCAGCGAACATAAATCCCCATATATTTATTGACAATGGATAAGATCGACTTTCTGAAATACCTTAAAATATAGAAACACAATAATTTAATATCATTTTCATATATTATATTTCCATTGTTATAATTAATTATTGACATGCTGGAGAAAACTACTTTTGATTATAGCATTTATGTATTTGCCTTGCTAACAACCTCACCACTAATCAATTAATCCTCACTTGTTTCTTTAAAATCTAGTAGTAAATTCACATTTTGAGTGCTTAAGATGAATGTTTGTCTTGCATTGCAAATTACTAAATTTGATGAGTAAGAATCTTATTATTTTTTATAATTACATAACCAAATTTGAATAACCAACATTTATGAATTTGATTAGAATCTATTTTACAGAATGTTATCAAGAATGTTGGAATACTTTAGACAACATTTAAGCAGCGGAAGACTTAAACAAAAACTGCAAACGAAATTCAAAACTTTTCATACACTATAAATAGTGTATGAGTGCCGTAGGGCAAAACTTCACTAATAAGAATAGTGATTACACCTTAATCAATCAGATCTAACACATGAGATCTACACGAGCGAACATACGCCTTAAATACAATCTATGGAGTTGTATGTCTAACCAATCTCTTGGATATTCAAAACTCTATATAAGGTTGTGTATTGCAAAGATTGAAAGCTATTTAACAATACTGCTGTGAAGCGCGCAAGCTATCAAACAACGTGAAGAAAGAAACCCTAGACCTAGACGTGTGGTATCGTGGCTTGATCGTAATTTTCCTTCTTAATTTGTGCTTCCCATGCATCCTCTATTTATAGGCAACGTGAGATGCAAGTTTAGCATTCTCCAGATCACGGTAGAGAGATCTAGAGTCTTACTTTCCACTGAGCTCCACTAGCTTTGTAACAGCCCATGATGTCTTCAAATCCTCAATCTAAAAATGCAACCGCCTGACCTTTTTTTGACTTTTTCTCAACCTGGATGTTTAAACATTGAAAGACAACATCTAATAATCGGAGTTAGTGTTTAGGAGTAAAGGTAAAATTCTGATGTTGCCAAGTAATGTTGCAACATATTGCACAACATTTGGCTAACATCAACAATCTCCCCCAATCTGGCCTTTCTACTACAACACACATGATGTTGGAACATACAGAAATGTGTTGATAATATAATAACACAAATCAACATCAAGCAAATGACATGTCATTGCTAACCAAATTCAAATAGAAATTTAAAGATTGTACTACTAAGCACCAAAACATTGTGCTTAGACCAAAAAACAGAAATATAAATCCTAGAAACTATTGTTCAAACATCCACAATTTTTCAAACTTAAATTTTCAAACTTAAATCTCCCCCTCAGAATGTGCTCTTCATCCATTACTCTGCCTCTGGTTCTGCAGCAACTGTGGCAATATTTTTCTCAACATTATGGACATCAACATCAGCTACTTGATCAACAAGATCAACAATCTCTTCAAGAACTACTCCACTCCTTCTCTGACTAGCTTATTTATCTGCCTCCTCCTCAATAGCATCAGAATTATCACTAATATCAACAACATCTACTCCCCCTGTTGGAGTAGAAAGAAGCTCCTCCAACTTCTTGTTTTGATCTTTCTTCTCGGAGAGATTGAGTTCAAAGCTGATAATATTCTTCTATAAAGCATTAATCTAAGAAATTATATAAGCAGAAGGCAACGTAACAGAAGTTATAGAATGATTAGGATAAATGTTGGCAGAGGATGTGCCAATATTTGGAGTGGCATCTGCAGGAACAGATTCTCTTGGAGGTTGATCTGAATTCTGATATGGTAAATCAATTACCCTTGGACCTGACACAAGTACACTTTAAAACCCAAAGCTTGCTGTAAAACTGCTATTGTCTCTTCTGTTGGATCCCTTTCAAATTCCTTATCTTCAAGCAATTTGAAGATCAAACTTGGATATGGCAACAACCCTTTGCCTTGAATATCTCCAACATATGATAGAACATTATTGAATATGGTCTGTCCCAGGTTGAATTTCTTAAGATGGTCAATCTTAAACATCAAAACAGCTTGTTCCCTTATCAGAATTGAAGTATTTGAAGAAGTACCAATTGTACACAGGGGTGTGAACGGTAGGTTCGGTAACCGAACCGAACCGAATTAAAAAAACCAAAATCGAACCGAAATGAGGTAAAAGTAACCGAAACTGAACCAAATTTATGTAAAACCAAACATAACCGAAACCAAAATTTTCAGTTCAGTTTCGGTTATAACCGAAATAACCGAATTAAATATAAATATTATTTATATTATATTATTTATTTATTAAATATAATTATATTATTTATTTATTAAATATTTATATTATACTTACTTAGGTTTATGTTTTTTATATTATATTATTTATTTATTAAATATAAATATTATTTATTAAATATATATATTAATGTTTATTAATATATAATAATTTCAGTTCGGATTTCAGTTAACCGAACCGAACTGAATACCGAAATTATAAAAAAATGTTAACCGAACCTGAACCGAATATAACGGTAACCGAACTGAATTTATATTTTGGTTCAATATCGATTCGATTTTTGGTTAATAACCGAATTTTGCACACTCCTAATTGTACACACATAACTTATATAACACAGAGTAAAGACTTGTCAATTTTGTAGAAGATATTCTATTTTCTCATGTATCTATTTGTCCACCATTGAGCACTCTTATGACCTCATCCATGTTGTCAACAGCAGGTTCTATCATAGACTTAGTTCTCAAAAACTTATTAATCAACTTAGGAGTGAACATCACTTTGACCCCTCTAAACCACACATTCCCATAATGTCTTGAGTTTGTTCTACCCACATATTCCTTCAAGTTAGCATAAAATTCATATACTCATTCGCAAATATATGATGTAGCAAATTCTAGGGCATACAACAATGATCTTTCTCTGAAAAATTCAACTAGATTATACTCCCTAAAATCATCCATCTTGATGACTCTTTCACCAACAAGTGTTCTAGTTCGAATTTTCCTAAACTTTTCACTTCTCATATCATTGTAATCCCTATCCTCCTCAGATTCAGACTTAGAAGAATGTTCAGATATTACCTCAAGATCAGGATCATCATTGTCAGTTTCTCCTTGCTAAGATTCTTCACTCTACTCTTCATCAGATTCTGACTCTCCCTCCGATGTTGCTTCATCTGTTGCAACATCTTCAGCAATACTCTACATCAGCTCTTTCCGTTTCTTCTTTCTCTAAACTGAGCAATGGGGATGTTCATCTCAGAATCAGAGTCAGGTACACCTGCAGACTCTGCTTGCATCGTCGTTCTTATCTCTTCGATGATAGCATTAGTATCTCCATCGCTTGAATCAAATACACGGATGGGTTTTGAAGCAATACCACAGTCATCCTTTTCCTTCATCCTTGTTTCAGAGTAGTTCACACTCTTGCCCATTGTTCTAGACGAACTTTTGTGTTTTTTACCCTTCCTTTAAGGACTGCCCTTTTGCTTCCTTTGCACATTTACAGTTTTTCACCCAAGTTTTCAGAAACAGGGGAGATGTCATCCTCAACATTCACATCTATCATCCCTTCATCATGACAACCTTCCATAGGTATGGATTGGGCTTCAGCAGTATCTACCTGTTCATCACCAACAAAAATCTGAGGTGAATCAGTTTGTAATCGTATGGCAGAATATGCACCTACGATTTTCTCCATTGGAGTTCCAAGACTGAACTTCAAAGCAATAAGATCAGGATTGAAGTAGGGTAGGTTTGTTTCAGCATTTTATGGGGCATTTTCATCAGTTAGGTTGGACGATGAAGGCTAGGCGACGACGAATTCCTTTGCGCTATGGTTTGCTGTCGGAGAGGATATCAACTGGGTTGAAGATGAAGGTGGGAGATCAACGGAAATCTAACCAATGGTGATTGATGTTGGTGAAGAGGCGCTAATATTCTTCTCAACATTCTGTGAATCAGTGTTCGAAGCCATGTAAGTAAGAAGATTGAGAGGATTTTAATTTTCAGAAGGAGAAGAGGAAGATGAAGTGCTTTTGTGAGTTGATAGATTGCTTGGAGTGGACATATAACCTCCAACATTTCAAAATAATATTATAATAATAGGTTCAATAATGCAAGTTAAATGAACATTAATGATGTAGCAATATAATTAAATATGTATGTTATCATAGTGCATATTACCCCTAATTCTATGGAGTCCGACTTTTAAGAAATCTTTGATCAAAATAAATAAATGTGTAGACATATTAGATTATGAAGGAGACTTAGAAAAATAAATGTGAAGAAATCATGCATAATACCAGTATGTGATCGTGTAGAAAGTGGGTGGTTATAAAATATCCACTTATGGATCATGTTTAATTTATAAAGTAAATTTTAATTTAATTAAATATGCACTAATTAATTTATGTAACAAAAATTAAAAAAATTGCTGTGGAATTTTCTAGAATAAATATCCTGTATACATTTTAATTTTGAAAATTAGACAACATATGTTAGTAAAAATAATTCCAAACTCCTTCAATGTTACATTTTACGTTGGCACACATACATTTCTACATATAATTTTACAACTTTTATTTAGTTGTTTTTCAAATATTTTATGCACATCACAAATTTATTTCATATTGATTCACCTTTTGAAAAGAGTACTTCGTAGTCGGGAGCTCCGTGTCCCATAGTTACTCAGTGGATTATAAACAAATTGATGTATTTTTAATCACCCTTTGAAAAGAGTACATTGTAGTCGTGAGCTCCCTAGATACACATTAGAGCCTCTAATTGTTATTCCAATTCACTAAAGATAATTCTCATTATCTTAGGAATTTAGTCAAACACTTAGCATGCATTGGCCTAATAACAAGAAGATTTAGGAAAATAGTCCTACTCTCGTACGAGACTAACTCCCTAATGGCCCTTATGATCAACTACACATGCAAAGCATTCATACAATCCATCAATATAGAGAATTGATCATACAACAACTCATAACATTCATAAGATCAACATTAACACCACATTACTCCTTAGGAATCATACACCAACACATAAAGGGATTAGCCCATGGCTAATTTGGTAAACATAAGAATGATTAAGCTAGTAGAAATCATCATCATACAAGAAATGTAAAGGAATGTAGAAGTATTACCTATTTCAATGAAAATTGGAAAGATACAAATTACCTCTAAAAGCTATCTAACAATCCGGCAATGGAAAATGAAATACGATCGGTAAAAACGTAGCTCTAGCTGAGACGAGAATGCAGGAATAAATGGATCAACGATCAAAGAGGTAGATCAAAAGTTATTAACGAAATCGTAAGAAGAATTCTTATAAACCCAACTAGTAACTACCTCTCTCTCTCTAATCTAAGAATTATGAACTAGATTATGACTTGGATTATGACTTGATGCCTTGAGAATCTGATCCTTGGAGTATTTATACTGCCCACAATGTTTAGTCCAAAATACCCTTTATTAAACGCTCGAAAAGACGAAATAACCCTCGAAAGTGAGCCAGTTCGAGCCTTCACACGATCACATGCTGGTGGCCGCACGAATGCATTCTTGCGAGCCATTCGTGTGAGCCATGAAGAACGAACCAGCGATTCGTCGCACGAATCCAGCTTGGTCGTTGCACAAATCTGAGCTTGTGGCCGCACGAACCCGAGCTGGTCTTGTTCAATCGATCCTCAACTTCCTCGTTTCCTTCATATCTTGAGTTCTAGAGCTCCGATTAACTCGATTCTTTTTCCATTGCGACCCTCTATTCGAAATGTTCGACATGGTATATCATTTGCTCCATTAGATCAACTCACAATTTCTGGACTTTTACGAACTTGCTCGTCCTTTGCCAATTTTGCTCGTTTTCACTACAAAACACAACTTTCTAGCTAAAAAGAGTTAAATGCACAAAGTATAACATTTTAGGGTCAAATATGAACATAAGCACATCAAAACCATAGAGGAATGGATGTAAAAACATGCAATTATGACCCTAATCACACCCCCAAACTAGATTGTTGCTCGGCCTCGAGCAACGAAGCGATAAGATAGGGGAATAATTTTATGTATGAAGCATCAAGTACAAGATCAATGCCATAGAATCATCACTAAATATCTAGCAAATCTAAGATACAATATCATCCACTTAACTATCAAAATCAAATCAATTAGCACAATATCAAGTCAATGAGTCATGATCCTCACTAGATAAGTGTTTCCTCAACCCTCAAGTGTTTAGGCTCTCTCATGCATCACACCACATACACATACTACCATAAGCTTGGCTCAAGTCTACATTCTCCACCACTTGGAATGACAAATCAATCACACATCATTGAGGACTTTTAAAGGTTGTAGTGTTGGCTCTTTGGTAGGGAAGGAACATATGGGTAAAAGTGACTAAGTATGATTAGTAAAGCATAGAAGGAATCAAAGTAGAGATCATTCACCTCTTCATGCAATTGTGCACTTACTCTTCATGCTCTTTCAAAATCACACTTCAAAGAATCAATCTTCCCTTTAAACAAGTTGTGATCATACTCACAACACTAAAGTCAAACTTGACCATAATTTTTCAAAAAATCAACCTTTTTCAATTTCTTGCAAGCACTTGCCATTGAACCTTCTTTTCATAACAATCCATGCATAGAATTTCTTTCCACCTTGGCCACCAATTTCTTCATCAAATCACCAATCTTCCTTCCTTCTTTTCACTCTACTAATCATAAGGACAAGAACCCTAGAATTTAAATTTACAATTCTAGACAATGCTACCATGGAATTTCAATAATATTGCAAGAAATAGAGAGAGTAGAGTTAGAAGAACATACCTCTAGAAGGAATTAGTGAAAAGAAATGTAGAACTTGAGATATGCAAATTTCCTCTTCCTTCTTCTTCTTAGTTTTGAGAGAGTATGGAGTGTAAGAATGAAGTAAGAAGTGTGTGTTTGTGTGTGAAATAAGTGGGATATAGGTGTAGAGAATGAGTGGGAAGACCTTGGAAAGTGTAGTCAAAGTTGGACCAAAATTGGTCAAATCCGAAACCAACACAAAGGACCGCACGAACCTGAATTGGTGGCCGCACGATCGCATACGTGCGAGCCACTCGTGCGACACTCGGCAAACGAACCAGCACAAATCCTCACGACTCGGCACACGAATCCTGGCTGATGGGCGCACGAATCCGAGCCCTTTTGCACCACTTCCAATATTCACCTTTTTACACATTTTTCATGTAATTTTCTTCCATTTTCCTACACAACATAACTTCAAACTCCTCATACAACATAAATGATCATTGAGCATCATCAAATTAATCAAGAAAATGAACAATTAATCATGAATCACACCCCCCAAACTTTTTCGGATCAAAGATCCTAATAAAGTTTGGAAAGAGTGATTATTCAAGAAACTCAAGCTCAATAAACCATTCACACTTCATATCAACTCCTAAACCAAGAAATTATCAAAACCATAAGTAAAATATTCTCCTCAAATCTACTATTGCACAAAAATAGTAAAAAATCCACATAGAGCAATCAATGCACAAAATCAATAGGCTAAAATGACATTCAAGCTTCTATCCCTAAAATCAAAAAGCAAAACTAACACAATAACCAAAATAAAATCAAGGATACGAAAAAGGATATAAGGGTGGGTTGCCTCCCACCTAGCGCTTGGATTTAACGTCCCCTAGCCGGACGTAATAAAGCTCAAGTAACATCAAAATCAATGAGGATTGAGTGACTTACATCACTCAATTTTCTTCTCCAAAAACATCCATTCTTCACCACTTGTTTTACCCCCTTATCTTCATTCACTTTTTTCTCTTTTCAAAAGGACTTTCCTCATTCACTTCACTCTCAAGATCACAAGTTCTCATAACCTTGCTTGCATTTTCACCCTCACTTCTTGGGGAACTCATTGAAGAATCATAGATAGAGAAAGTGTTTCTCTCATCATTCATCTTCAAGGTAACCTCACCTTTTTGAATATTAATCAATGCATCCGAAGTTGCTAGGAAAGGTCTCCCAAGAATTAGAGGAGTAAAGTTGTCCTCTTCTACATCTAAGATAAGAAAATCAACCGGGTACAAGAATTTACCAATTTGAATCACCACATCTTCCAAAATTCCTCTAGGTTGCACCTTTGAATTGTCCGCCATATAAAGATCACTAGACATGGGCCTCATATCTTTCAAGCCAAGCCTTTGAGCTATGGATAAAGGCATAACATTCACACTAGCCCCAAGATCATATAAAGCTTTTATACTCTTGCTTCCTTCAATATGACAATCCAAAACAAAGCTACCCGGATCTTTGAGTTTTTTAGGAAGATGCTTCATGATAATCTTGCTACTCTCTTGAGTGAGTTTAACAATTTCGGGCTCCTTTTTCCTCTTCTTTGACATGAGATCCTTCAAAAATCTTTTATACGTAGGCATTTGCTCAATAGCCTCTTTGAAAGGCATATTAGCATACATCTTCGTGAACAAGTCAAGAAATTTCTTGAGCCTCTCATCAAGCTTGTTTTTTACTCCCTTTGAAACTTCCACCTTTTCTTTCTTTACCACCAACCCTTCTTCCTCCAATCTATCCTCACCCCATATTTTCACTTTCCCTTTCTTTTTCTCCTCTTTTTTTATCACCCTCTCTTCCACCCCCAAGACTTTCTCATCACTCTTCACCAATTTCACATTCCCACAACAAAATGCTTCTTCCACTATCTCATCATGAAACAATTTCAAAGGATCATTCCCTACTACCTCATTTGCAACCTCCACACAAAAAATAGAATTGCAATGCTCATGAGGATTAATTTCGGTTGTAGAAGGGAATTTACCTTTGTTGACTTCTGGGCTCAAAGAAAAAGCAATTTGCCCAAGTTGATACTCCAAGCTCTTGATTTGATTTTCTTGTGTAGCATACAAGTCATCAACCTTTTTATTCGTTTCACTATTCATCTTTCTAAACTCCACTCCCAAATTGTCCATATTCCTCAAAATCAATGCCAAGGTGTCTTCAATGCTCCTCTTACCCTCACTGTTAGGCGGCTTTGACCCCGGATCAATCCCGGGTGGCAATTGGATTGCCCCCTTAGGATTGGAATATGAAAAGTTCTCATGCCTCCTATTAGGGTTGTAAGGAGGGTCGCTTTGATTCGGATATGGACCTCCTTGTTGTCTAAAATGTGGAGCGACATATGTCCTTTGATTACTTGGAAAAGAATTGTTGTATTGAGGATGACCTATGTAATTCACTTCCTCTTGAGTAGAGGTAGTAGGAGGAGGAATACTCTCGACAACATTTACTTGCATAGGAGCTGGAGCTTGGTTTTGGTTTTGGTCTCCATAGACCAAGTTCAACACATTTTTCATGTTTTCCTCAAGAAGTGCAACTCGATCACCCGTTCCACTATTGGACTCTCTTTGAAATGCATCATTTGCAGCTATATTTTTGATGATCTCGTTCACTTGACGAATGGTCTTTGTCCAAACCGAGCCTCCGGCACAAGAATTTAAGTAATTCTTATCTCCTTAATGCAATCCAATTGTAAATGTCAAAAAAATGTCTTCATCCCTCAAACCATGTTGAGGGCAAGCCAACAACAAGGTTTGGTACCTCTCCCAAGCACTAGATATTATTTTTCTCGCCTTTTGTCGGAAGTTCTTTATCTCTTCCCTAGCCTTTAGCATCTTTGGTGGAGGGTAAAATTTCTTGAGAAATTGTGAACTCAACTCCTCCCATGTTGCTTATTTCGGATTCATTGATCGAATCCATGTTTTAGCTCTCCCAGTCAAGGTAAAATTGAAGAAACAGAGCTTCTTCTCATTATCCGACATCCCCTTATACTTGATCGTGTCACATAGCTCCATGAAGTTATTTAGATGAGAATTTGGATCTTCTCGATCACTTGATCCTTCAAAAGAAGATTCTTCTAACAACTTTAAGAGATTTGTATTAAGCTCAAACTTTTCAGCATCAATTGGTGGTCTTTCGATCCCATCATATTGTTTGTTCACCCTTGACACAAAGTAGTCACGGAGTAGTGGTTCATTGTTTTGATGTGGGTTTACAATTTGTGGTCTTTGGTGTTGAGGTTGTGGTGGGTATGGATAGTAAGGATACTTATGTGGTGGTGATGGATAGTATGGTTGGTTTATTGGGTAATTTGGGTAGTTTGGATATTGAGGTGGGTAGTAAGGTTGATTTGGTGGTGGATAAGGTTGGTATTGATGTGGTATAGGTTGTGGTTGTGGAACCTCTCTTTGAGCCAAGTGCTCATCACCATGATGCACTTGTTGTCTCAATGACTCTTCTTCTCTAATCTCATCTTGAGCTTCATTCATGTTATTCTCCATGTTCTCTTGATTCAATCTAACTTCTCTTCTTCTTCTTCGTAGGCTTGTTTCAAGGTCTAAATCAAAGGGTAGTAAGTCTCCCCCTTGACTCCTTGTGTGCATATATCTTAAAAAAAACAAGTATCAAAACTCTCACAATAGTAACCAATCGAAAATAAAAGAAACAATAAACAACCAAACAAACAAGCCGTCTCCCCAGCAACGGCGCCAAAAACTTATTTGCCCAAATGGTGTCTACACGCAAGTGTACGTGATCGCTATATCATCATGGCAAGATTGACCAAGTTTAATATTTATCGAACACAGGGAGATGGGGATTTGTAAGGGAAATTGCTATTTCAATTCGATAGCTAACAAAGCAATAAAAGAGAAAGGTATCTAATGTCTACTAATGCCTCCCACAGCCACCAGAAGAAACACAAAATCATTGGCCATTATAGCTAAATCGGTTGCCAATTTCATAACAGGACTTGTAAATTACTAAATCATCATCAACTACTAAATGCATCATCAATTAAGTAAATATGCATTCCAAATTTGAAAGATTAACATGGAAAGAAAAGCAAGCCCTAATTTGAAAAAGTCAATTGAAAGCCTAAATATGTAAGCCCTAACCTCCGATCACATATGTCGCCGCCTCTGCCGGAATGCGTACGTTGTGAACTCACTGGTTTTGCGCAAAACCCACAATCTCCAGACTCTTACTTTCGAAGAAGCTCTGGGAAGCGCTGCAAGTCGGGCAACTTAGTGAAGTGCAGTCCCGAAGGATTGGGTATGAAGAGTCACCGACGGCAAGATCGGCACTCGTGTATTCCGGTGTTCACTGCGGTGAACTTCTCCTCCAGTCTCCTCGTCAATAGTATCCTGGGGCGGCTGCGGCTGCTCTTTTTTCAAATAGTATATGTAATTTTTATTTTTAAAATTTTGTATTTTAATTAATTTAATTGAAAGAAATAAGCGGTCAAATATACAGAGGGCAAAATTAAATATGAATCCAAAAATCCGGCTATATTTGATAGTTTCCACCAGTACTTTTGGGGGCACAACTTTTAATGAAAAGTGTAATGAGTAGAATATGTACGGTGGAGATTGTGAGGTAAAAATTTTGAATGTGGAGATTTAAAGGAATATTTCCATTTTGAGAGTATCCAAACTTTCGTGCAACAAGCTAAAACGGAAAGTATGCAAACTTTTGTGGAACGGAGGTAGTACATTTTAACCGCTTTTCCTTGCATTCAACATATAGGGTGTGTTTTTGAATTAGAACCACTTATTTTTTAAAAATTGAGTTTTATCAATTTAATAAAAAAATAATTTTACTCTCATCGGCCAATTAATTACTCTTCCCATCACACAAATACAGGCCGGTAGATTTTTCACAAATATAAAAAATTATTATAATTAAAATATTAATTTTTTTATTAAGCCCATATAGTTATTTATTTTTAGACAAACATTTACAATAAAATATATTAAACCGAAAAAAAATGAAACGTATATATTATAAATATTAAAGGGCATTTAATATAAATTTAAGATGAGAATGATAATTAATATTATTAGGGTGCATTTTGTTTAATTTATTTTTGTGATTTCATTTATGTATAATAAATAATTTCAACAACTACTAATGAAAATGAATCCTCATTAATTCTCGTTCATTCTCATTCTCTGCTCTCATCACCCCAATCAAGTGAGGCTTTTAAGTTATAACAAGTTTATTCATGTGAAACAAATAAAAATAAAAAAGTAATTTATCTAATGGATAGTAATATTCCTCTAAAAATACTTAGTTAGTAAAATAAATATTTGTTTTAATTAAAAATGATATCTTTTAAGAAGATATAATGAATTGTACAATTGATTAATAGCTTTGTCTTAGGAAAATTATTTGACTGATACACCATTACACACTAATTTTGTTTATAAAAGATATGATTGCAATTCATATAATTTTGATTTAATTTGATCAATATTAATAAAGTTCACAAAGATAAAAACATAATAGTATTAGCTCACATAAAGATGATCATTAATATAAAAGAAATGTATTAGTTTATAAAAAAGATAAGTTTAGTATTTTCAATATTAAAAAATATTAAGAATGTGCTAGGGCGAGAATGAGCAAGAGGATGAGTGGAGAGCGGTGAGGAGAGAGAGGGTGAGTAGTGTCCAATTGCTGTAATTTGATAGTCCGAAGACATTCAATGTAAGCACAGACATAACATAACCGAAGTTGGAAGCGGAAGTAGCTTGTCTAGCCACTTTTTCGTGGGTGTACATTATATCCATGTCCATCTTGAAACGAGCAACTTCAAGATTAGTTGCCTCCAAATTCTTGTTAAGAATTACCACCTGAGGGGTGTTTGTTACTCTTTCTTCCTCGAGCTTGGCCATGGTACTCTCCAGCTCCTTCGTTGTCTTCTCAATTAACCGTTGGAGCTTCTCAAAATAGTCCAAGGCTAGCTTCTCCGCAGCTATAGTAGCCTTGGCCTTTTCTTTCCAGCTGCTCGCTTTCTCCACCTTTGCATGCATGATCTTATCTTTCTCTTTTTCAGTGCCATTAATGGTGGAGGCCTGAGAACGGTTCACCCTCTCTAATTCACAAATTTGATCGAGGAGACGCTGAAGGATGATAGCTATTAAGCTAGCATGCTCTATGGCAAACGAACATTATCCCCAACCAATTGCCCTTGAATGATGACCTCTTCGATGCTTAACCTGGCTCTAGGAAGATTCTTAGCTACTCGTCGGACATAAGTACCAGGGATTTTCATAAAACTTGAGGTATTTGGCGTAAGCCAACTGATGGATAACCTCGCTCCATCCTGGATAGTTGCTCGGCCGATACCTACAACACAAATTGATCAATAAGATACAAGTTTACAATACAAAGCATATAATTGATAATGATACATATCTATGTACCAAGGCATCCCACTCTAAATAGGTAGTATCATGAGAAGGGCTCTCGCAATGAGCAGCCACAGTTTCAACAATAATTTATTGCTCGTCCACTACCTCGATGGAGGAATTGAGCAAGAAGTTGAAGAGCCTCCTACCTCCGTCAATTATTTTATAGATCGCTCCTCTACATAAGGAATGAGGGAATCATCTCCTCTCTGAAGACGGTGGCCACCTTGCTACCCTCATTGGGGTGCCTTTGAGTGTTTGGCCAGCTGGGGCAAGGAGATGACCCAGTTGCGCGAGAAGTTGCACCAGCTGTTATTTGTTGCTCCCATTTTCTCTTCAAATTATGGAGAGCAACCTGAGGATCAAGCTTTCTCTTATTCCCCTTCAGATGCATATTTCGTACTCTTCCTGCAAGGGTTTCAAAGGAAGGTGGAATAACAACTGTTACCTGTTTATTTGAAGAAAAAAAAGAAAAAAATTAAGCAAGTGTCAATCAAAGAATTAAGAACATAAACACCTCAATTAAAATACTTATGTCTTGCCTTTGGTCCAGCTGCTCGTACCTCAAGATGATAAGGACCGGTAACTAAGTGAGCAAGCTTTAGGCAGTGCTGCTATTTTAGATGATTAAGCTCTCTATCTGATCTGTTGTGGAGAGAGAGCAACCAAACTGAAAGTAAACAAAATTTCCTTTGACATACCAGTTTGCCCTAACTAAGGAGAAATGGACCTGTAAAGAAAAGGTGAAATATTATTATTAGCCCATTTATCGTGAATTTAAGAGAAAATGAGACTTACTCTAAAATTGCCATATACCTCCAATGTAAGGATTCAGTCCTCAATACTGAAGTAGGTGATATCTGCTCGCCAATCTCCCTAATAAAAGAATAGGGCCCGCTTGGTTGGGGACAATGAAGGTGGAGAATGAAAATGAATAGGGATTAATGAGAATTCATTCTCATTAATATTATTTGGTATTGTTTATTATACATGAATGAGATCATAAAAATCAGTGTTTTAAAAGTCGCTAGTCGTTAGTTAGTCGGACCACTAGGATCTAGCAACAAGTAGGAATGACAAAATGACCCACGTTGTAGTTGCCCCGCCCTGACCCGATCCGTTTGGGTTAGCCCCGCCCCGCGCATAGGGTAGGCATGAATTTGTATATTTACTGCTCCGCCCTGCCCCGCCCTACAAAATAATATATACTAATATTTCATAATATATAAATATTATATAACATATAAAATAAATATAATATATAATATTTAATAATTTATCAAATAATTTAAAAATATATTTTTATTTATTATAACACTAATAATCTATATCTAAATATAAACTAATCACTAATAAACAATATCTATAATAACTTATTACACATTAGGGTTTATTCATTCAAAGTTCACACACAAGTAACTCATATCTCAATTCTCCTCCATTGTTCACCACTTCGTCTTCCTCCTTCCATTACGGCGATTTGTGGCCGCCACCAAATAACCATCGCCTTCCATTCGGCGCACCACTTCCACCCATCCATTATTTGTCACTTCGTCTTCCTCTTTCCATTACCGGCGTCAGCGTGTAGGGTATTCACAGCAGACCGCCGGACTCGCGACCCTCTCTTTTCAGAAGAAGCTATCTTTGTTTCTGTCTTTCCGACACTCGCAAGTTGCGACCCTCCCTCTCAAGAAGAAATTGTTACGACATTGTGTTTACGACGCTCGCGACCTTGCCCTCAAGAAGAAGCTGTGTTTGACCCTCCACCAAGGTATGCTCTTTTTTTTTTTTTTGCATATACTGTTTAAGTTATCTAAAAAGTAAATTTACTTGTATTACTTGTATTTTGTGAACTCATTTACTTGTATTACTTACCATTTATTGAAATTAGCATAAATCTATAAACTAATCTTACACATCCAGCAAACATAAATTTCCATATATTTATTGACAATGGATAAGATCGACTTTCTGAAATACCTTAAAATATAAAAGCACAATAATTTAATATCAATTTTCATATATTATATTTCCATGGTTATAATTAATTATTGACATGCTGGAGAAAAATACTTTTGATTATAGCATTTATGCATTTGCCTTGCTAACAACCTCACCACTAATCAATTAGTCCTCACTTGTTTCTTTAAAATCTAGTAGTAAATTCACATTTTGAGTGCTTAAGATGAATGTTTGTCTTGCATACCAAATTACTAAATTTGATGAGTAAGACTCTTATTATTTTTTATAATTACATAACCAAATTTGAGTAACCAACATTTATGAATTTGATTAGAATCTATTTTACAGAATGTTATCAAGAATGTTGGAATACTTTAGACAACATTTAAGCAGCGGAAGACTTAAACAAAAACTGCAAACGAAATTCAAAACTTTTCATACACTATAAATAGTGTATGAGTGCCGTAGGGTAAAAATTCACTAATAAGAATAGTGATTACACCATAATCAATCAGATCTAACACATGAGGTCTATACAAGGGAACATACGCCTTAAATACAATCTATGGAGTTGTATGTTTAACCAATCTCTAGGATATTCAAAACTATATATAAGGTTGTGTATTGCAAAGATTGAAAGCTATAAAACAATACTGCTGTGAAGCGCACAAGCTATCAAACAACGTGAAGAAAGAAACCCTAGACCTAGACGTGTGGTATCGTGGCTTGATCGTAATTTTCCTTTTTAATTTGTGCTTCCCATGGGTCCTCTATATTTAGGCAACGTGAGATGCAAGTTTAGCATTCTCCAGATCACTGTAGAGAGATCTAGAGTCTTACTTTCCACTAAGCTCCACTAGCTTTGTAACCGCCCATGATGTCTTCAAATCCTCAATCTAAAAATGCAACCGCCTGACCTTTTTTGGACATTTTCTCAACCTGGATGTTTAAACATTGAAAGACAACATCTAATAATCGGAGTTAGTGTTTAGGAGTAAAGGGAAAATTCTGATGTTGCCAAATAATGTTGCAACATATTGCACAACATTAGGCTAACACCAACAATCTCCCCCAATCTGGCCTTTCTACTACAACACACATGATGTTGGAACATACAGAAATGTGTTGATAATATAATAACACAAATCAACATCAAGAAATTGACATGTCATTGCTAACCAAATTCAAACAGAAATTTAAATGGCAGAAATTTAAAGATTATATTACTAAGCACCAAAACATTGTTCTTAGGCCAAAAAACAGAAATATAAATCCTAGAAAATATTGTTCAAACATCCACAATTTTTCAAACTTAAATTTTCAAACTTAAATCTCCCCCTCAGAATGTGCTCTTCATCCACTACTCTGCCTCTGGTTCTGCAGCAACTTTGGCAACATTTTTCTCAACATTATGAACATCAACATCAGCTACTTGATCAACAAGATCAACAATCTCCTCAAGAACTACTCCACTCCTTCTCTGACTAGCTTCATTATCTGCCTCCTCCTCAACAGTGTCAGAATTATCACCAATATCAGCAACATCTACTCCCGCTGTTGGAGTAGAAAGAAGCTCCTCCAACTTCTTGTTTTGATCTTTGTTGGTCCCGAAACGAGTATAATCAGTGTATGGGGGGGAATACACTGATGTCAGATTTTACCAAAATCTCAGGAAAATGCTCTTTCAGACTTAGTTAGGAAGCTCCTGAAATGTTCAGTCTACTGAAGGTCCTCAGGGGCAGCAGGGACGGATCAGCAATGAACCAAATAAGCTAAGTCAGAGTTGTGCTCTCAGAAGCTCAATAGAGATAACAATCCTACTGACCACTCGAAAGCTAGTCAGTTGGGCTACTATCTCAGTAAGCTCAGTTTAGTGCGGAATGTGAGCACTTAAATGTTTACTCATTTTAGTTCTGAAAACTTATCAGTTTGCTTAGTGAAAACGTGGTTAAGACTGGTGCACAGTTTACTGATCAGGATGACAAGTCAGTCCTGATGGTTTTTCAGAAACAATGCAAGTATGCTTCAGTTTAATATGAATGACAATTTATGATCCTGAGCAAAAAGTAAATCAGCACACAAGGGTCTTTTTAACGTGGTTCGGAGATAACCAACTCCTACGTCCACGACCTGATTGAACAGAAAGCTATCCTCAAAACCCTGAGGATAGGTACATAGGTTTTACGTGCCAAGGGACACGAATAGCCAACTTCCTCTCTAAGGAACTGACCCCTGAGTGGTTTTACAAGTCCCAGTCCTTCCTACCAACCAACTCACAACCTGAGGGGTTTGGTATTCATGTTTTCCAACTATTGTGTATTGATCCCTCTAACAAATCAGTGCTAAGGATGGGATCAATACTCTAAGAAAAATACAGAAGAGATTCCTACTACAACACTAGGGAAATTTAAGGTTTCAAAGTGTTGTTTCAAATGAACTTTGAGCGCTTGGAATCTTGAGAATTCTTCACTTGGAAATTTCCCGCAACCTTGAATGGGGGCAAGGCCTTCTGTATTTATAGGGAGGTTTGAAAAGATCTATTGGAGGATATCCGTTTCAAACCTTCCTATTTAGGATAGGTGCAGGTACTGGTTGTCCTTGTCTGACAGAGACCATACCTAGTATGGCAAAGTTTCTGATCCGCTGCCTGCACCTCTGAGAAGCATTAAATGCGCTCAGTCTCCGTACATACGTGTCGCCTTTTAACTGTTCGCTTGTCCAACGGCTAGTTTATCGGCATTGACTTAACTAAACCTCGTACATTTATAACTCTGAGTTTCTCATTCTTAACTCAGGATAAATGTTTGTCTTATGTTGGAGACTCTGACATTCTTTCTGCTTCATCAGACTTCCATTCGCACGTGTAACCTTTGGATGTCCGGACTTACAAGTATCAGGTTAATTGATACTAGGCCCAAGTCAGGACTTATGAAAATCAGGAGGATGTTCAGCATGATCAAGGTTATACTGTGCCTTCACTGATAAAGACTTCCCTGAGCATGCTTAGTCTACTCAGTTCTGTCAGGGTCAGTGGTCTTCTTCAGGATGGCTTCTAGGCATCTTTAGAATTCTTTCTAGGTTTTTCAGGTTGCAGCTTCAGGTTGACCATCTTCAGGACGATCAACACCTTCAGGATTGGAACAGCTTCAGACTTCAGACTTTAGGGACGTCTCCATCTGTCTTTACTCCTCAACACGTTCCCCCTGAACTGAATACCTGTGAATAGAAAAATCTATTCTAACTTATCTAATCATGAGCCTATCATCCTGATGAACTATACTTAGGCAATTCATCAAGGGGTTTTAGGATCTAATCAAAATACTCAGATTGTCCCAACAATTTCCCCCTTTTTGATGATGCCAAAACCCTTAGAAAAATCCTACCATCTAAACAATTAACTGATGTCAATCAGTATTTAGTTCAGGAACCTATATCAGGTCCTTAGTTCTATAAGATGGAATCAGGAAAGGGTTAGTACAGTTCTTGATAAAGAGCAGAAAAGTAAATCAGGAGTCAACGAGATGTTGTCTCAGGAATAAAATAGTTTCATTGATATAGATGTTAAGTACATGGTTTCCTGAAACAATTACAAAAAAATATTCCTGAAACACTAATCCTGAAAAACTAGTCTTCACTCTTCATCATCCCACCTAGACAAGGAGATCCCATACTTCTTCAGAACCCTGAGCTTGACCTCATGGAACCTCTTCTGATCCTTGAGAGCTCCGGTTCTTGAAGCAATCATTGCAATCTACTTTCTGATCAGCTCCATGTTCAGGTGGTTATTGATACCGAGGGTTGGAGGCGGGTAGGTGATGTGCTCAGGTGCCCTGATCTATACTTCTGCTATGTCAGCATGACGAACAATTTCTCCCCAAAGTTCATTATGATGCAGGGCCATCCATTCAGCAAAGATGGTGTTCTTGTCTTTGCCTTCGGATGTCTTCAGTCAGTTCTCGACGATGTAGTACTGATCGACGAACTCCTTCTTGACCGGAACCCAAGTTTCGTTCATATCAAGAGGGATAAAATTGTCGACGTACTCATACACAAAGGGACCAGCATCCTGAGGATCATTCACCTTTCTCTTAGTTGCAGCAACTGACTTCTTTTTCTTGGCATCAGGGGCAGGCTTCTTTGGATCAGTCTTTTCCTTCAGCACAGCCATCTCACCCTTCAGCTTTTCAATCTGAGTCGCCTGACTCTTGACTTGCATAACCGTCTCCAGAGTCAATTGCTTGGACTTTTTCCTTCCCTCGATAATGGGATCACCAGGGAAACGTTGCTCCTCACACTCCTCCATCAGGTCATCCACGGAAACATCAGCTTTCCGCTTCTGAGCAGTAGACTTTGGATTTTTCAGAGCTTTCCCTTCCCTCTTTTTGGCAGCATCAAGGGGGCCTTTGTCCTTATCGACCTTCTTCTGAATGTCTCTGATCAGGATCCCCTGAGATGCCTGCTGATCGGTCACCACCTGAAACTCCTTGGCCACTTTCTCATTTGCCTCAGCTCTGAGCAGACTATCAGAGAGGTGCTCATTGAACTCCCTCCGCATGGCAGCAATCTCCTCCTTCCTTGCTGTGCTTTCAAATAGCATTGTGTTCAGGGACTTGTGCCATGCATCCTTGGTAGACTTCTGACTTTCACTCAACTTAGCCAAAAGAGCAGTATCTCCTCTGTCCGCTTCTTCTCTAGCCACTAACCTGACCTGAGCCTCCTGCTCCTTCAGTGCCTCAGTGATCAGTGACTTGATCCTGTCATCCAAGACACTGAGAGAAGTGTTGATCATTTCCTGCACTTGGTCAGTAGTGACTCCGGTTGACCGTTGTCGTTCAAGGCTCAAGAATCTTTCACCTGATTCCTTCTTAGCCTTGCCCAACTCAGCATTGAGTTTTTTTATTTTCTCACGCTGACGGTCAAGCTTACCTAGGATAGTCCTCCCCATCAATGACACTCCCACTGGGATGGTTTGGGTTTTCCTCTTCTTGGGCTTGGGCTTGGTGGTAACCTTCTTCGGGACCTCTCCTGAAGCCTCAGCAATCCCGGTCCCTGGGAGTGCGTCATCGACTTGTGCACCTCCATCTGAGGTCGCACCTTCCCCGACTACTGGCACAAGTGCCATAGAAGGGTTGGGCAGAGGGTTCTGAGGATCATTTGCCCTGACAATTCTGATGAAATATTCCTTATTGACGGCTTGGGCATAAGTACGAAGCCCAAATCTGTCTAAGATTTTCTACTCTTCATCCCTGAGAATTTCTTCTCTGATGTCTCTGATCAGGGCAGCAATTTCAGTAATCGAGGCCTTCCTCATTATCACCAACACCCTGAGTCGGATCACTTCCTCACCATAAGCCTCCTCCAAGTCAGGAAAGTTCTGATTGACAAATCTGATGGCTTGACACCTGGTGTCCATCTCAAATGGAGTTAACTTTGGTGGTGTAGACTCCTCCTGAGTTTCTTCCTCAGCCTCCTCCTGATGATCAGATTGGGATTCAGCTTCATCAGAAATAGTCCACTTCCATCCTCGATTACTTTCCAGATCCTCATCGTGGAGCTCCTCCTAAGCCTCCACACTCACTGCTTCCTGATGCTCACCCTCACCAGCATCAGAACTCCCCTGCTCCTCCTGAGCAACTTCCTCTTCACCTTCTTCTCCTTCACCTTCTTGCTCCTCCTGAGCACCAGACGGTTCAGCCTGAACCTCCTCACCCAACACCTCCACTACCCTCATCACCGGGTCCTCCTGAACTGGCTCCTGAATAGGTGGAGCCTGTTCCCCCTCAACTCGAGGGACCTCCTCCTAAAGTGCCAGCTCAATTCCCGAGGCTACTGCAGTATCAGATAAAGGAATTTCAGCGGGTGCCACAGAGGAGATGGGCACGGCAGCAAGAGTGGCAGTTGAATCAGACCGCCGATCAGGACGATCTGACTCAGTGTCAGAGTCATGGAGCATCGTATTCTTCTCCTGATGCTCCTTGATAGTGAAACCCTTCACTTTTACCCTTTTGGGCCCTGACTTCGCTGGCTCCTCCTGAGCCTTCGAACTTACTGCCTTTCCCTTACCTTTCCCTCGTGATACTTTCTTGATTTCAGTATCACGCATCCTCTTGATAGTGTCAGCAGAATTCTTGAAGAGTATGTTCCTGTCTTTGAACTCATCACATGTTTCCCTATCAACATCTCCAAGCAGATCCTGGAGCATCACTGACAGCCTGGATCCGAAATGAGGATTCCGATCCAGCTTGATTCGGTCCCCGTCCATCCTAACTTTCTTCGATTCCTGAACCAGCTTTTGGAGAAAGAACTCATCCCAGTCTATCTTCGCGTTGTCCACCACTGCAGCTAATCCCCTGATCTTTGGTTGACTGATTTGCTCCATGCCTCCCATGAAGCCCATTATGCTCTGGACAACCACTTCAAACAGAAGCTTGTATTCAGGCTTCAGCAGCTTCTTGTTCATGGTGCTGAAGATCTCAGTAGGAACGATCATGTACTCGTTCATGCATTCTTTCTCTCCTCCGGCCTTATATGCAGTCAGGTCAGCCAACTGATTCTCCTCAGTGGAATGAGGCAGATTGTAGGTCTTCCTGATAAGATCCCTGAGTTGGATCCTCTCAGTGAAGTGCTGAACCACTTTCTTACCGTTCTTCTCCATGGATCGCCTGAGTGGAATCACTGATTCCCACTCATCGTCATCATTCAGCTTCAAGTTCGTGTAGAAGGCGATAATCTGATGAGGGTAGACCTTGACTGGCTTTCTGGAGACGAAATCAATGAGCCCAGCATTATTCAGTGCTCCGTAGACCTGCATCAGCTATTTGATGGTGGATCTATGGGTGAAATCTACCAACCATTCATAGGACACCTTTTGTTCCACCTCGGAGATGGCATCGTGGAATCTCCTAGTGTCTTCAAGGGATTGAGCAGCAGATGAAGCCATGGATGCAAGGAAAAATGAGAGAAAATAGATTGCAGAAAGTTTGGGTTAGGAAAATGTGAGTGTGCAAATTATGAAATGTGCACAAGACTTCCTTTTATACCCAAGGATTCAGTTTTAATGGACGATTTTGATGAAAAACCTTTTGAAATTCAACGGATTAGATGAAGGGGTATATCCGGAATAAAACTTTACCAAATTCAGTTTTCAAAGCTAATTATTTAAACTTATGGAAAACTGTTCCTGCCCACAATCGCATTAAATGCGTGTCAGAGCAGGTTTGAAATAAATACGCATTTTGCATTAAATAAAAACCGAATATTGAATGAATGGCTGGGATGAGAGTTAAAAACCCTGTGATTGATGTGGTGTCAGACATGATCAGAGAAGATGCAAACAAGTTATGATTAAAGCAAGGTTCAATAATACATACCAGTCAGTCAGAAATAGAAACCTGACTGATACCTCTGAGACTGATCTGGGTGACAAGCCCTGAGCTCTGTGTCCTGAACCTAACTCTATTCTGATCCTGAAGATCCAAATCTGATGTCTGTTCCCCTGAAAGCCATCCATCTCTGCAATATGATCCTGAGTTAGTCATCCCTCCTGACCACTTTGTTCAATTATGAACTTAGGTTCTTACTGAACCATATACTCCTGGGTCAAGAAGTCCTAACTCTACTGACAACTCAACAAACCTGGTTTCAGGCAGAGCCTTAGTCAGGATGTCAGCTCTCTGCTTGTTAGTAGGGATCCTCTCCATCCTTATATCCTTCTTCTCAACATTATCTCTTATAAAGTGATGCCTGATGTCTACATGCTTACACCTGGTGTGTAAGACTGGGTTTTGGGATATGGCAATGACACTATTATTGTCACAATAAATTGGGACATCAGTGGCCTCAACTTGGTAGTCTCTCAGTTGTTGCTTCAACCAAAGGATTTGGGAACAACTGCTTGCCGCCATATACTCAGCCTCAGTAGTAGACGTTGCAACACTGGTTTGCTTCTTAGAAAACCAAGAGATCAGTTTATTCCCTAGAAACTGACATGTGCCTGTAGTTGATTTCCTATCAAGCCTACAACCTCCATAATCAGCATCAGAATAGCCAGTCAGTTCTAGGTTGTCATCAGAGGGATACCAAAGTCCTAAATTGATTGTACCCTTCAGGTATTTCAGTATCTTTTTGGCACTCTCTAGATGACTCTTCTTCGGATCAGACTGATATCTTGCACAAACTCCAACTGCATAAGTGATGTCAGGTCAACTTGCAGTCAGGTACAATAAGGATCCTATCAGTGCCCTATATTCAGTCTGATTTACTGAGGTCAGGATCCAGCTTCTCATTTGTGTTCATGGGAATACATGAGACTTTGCTGGTCTGAACTCCAAACTTCTGAATCAAGTCCCTTGTATACTTGAACTGATTTATGAAGATTCCGGAGTCAGATTGCCTGACCTGAAGACCTAGAAAGAAGTTCATCTCTCCCATCATTGATATCTCAAACCTCCCCGTCATCAGCTTTGAGAATTTCTAACAGAGCTTCAGGTTCGGTGATCCAAATATGAATGTCATTCACATAAATCTGAACCAAGAGGATGTCCTCCCCTTCGGTAATCCTGAAAAGGGTCCTATCCACTGCTCATTTTACAAAGCCGTGGTCTATAAGGAATTGGGAGAGTGTATCATACCAAGCCCTGGGGGCTTGCTTCAGGCCATAAAGAGCTTTCTTCAGGTGATAGACCTTATCACCGACTTCGAACCCTGGAGGTTGTTCCACATAAACCTCCTCTTTCAGTACACCATTCAGAAAAGCACTCTTCACGTCCATCTGATACACCTTGAACTTCTTGAATGTTGCATATGCCAGAAACAACCTGATTGCTTCCAACCTTGCGACCGGAGCAAAGGTCTCATCATAGTCGATCCCTTCGGCCTGAGAGTAACCCTTTGCCACTAGTCTGACCTTTTTTCTGACAACAACATTCTTCTCATCCCTCTTGTTCTTGAAGACCCACTTGGTGCCAATAACATGTTGACGCCTATGTCTCTCAACTAACTCCCAAACCTGATTCCGCTCAAACTGATTGAGCTCATCCTGCATGGCTAGGATCCAGTTGGGGTCAGCAAGAGCTTCTTCTATGCTCTTAGGTTCCTGATCACTCAGGAAACAACAAAACATAGCACTCTCACCAATGGACAACCTTGTCCTGACCCCCTCATTGATATCACCAATGATATCAGCCAATGAGTGATCATCTAGCCACCGCCTCCTACTGATGGCTGCACTGGGAGCTGTTGAAGTTCCCTCGCCTGATCCTGAAATGTTAGTCTCGAAAATAATAGGTAAAGAAGTGGAACGAGCAAGAACAGGGTATACTGAGTCATTTCCTGAGGGTTGTACAATATCAGGGACATTGTTTCCCCCTACAGAGTTGGACTCAGTAACTATCTCAGGTGCAGAAGCATCATCACCGACAGTACGTACCTCAGGTTGAGTCTGTGCCTCTGTCTGAGACTCAACGTTCTCCGAAGATGGGGCTTGCTGTGGGTTGGCCTGAGGTCCATCCTGAACATCATCATCATCCCATCCCTTGGGAGCATTCACCATTTTGATTTTGAACTCATGATTCTTCAGGCTCAGTCTTGTCACCCTCTTGGTAACCCCCTCAGTGTCAGGACTCGGAACCTGTTTTCTACGCACTGATGCCGTCTCATCAAACATAACATGAGGTGTTTCCTCCACACAAAGGGTCCGACAGTTATACACCCTGAAGGCTTTGCTGACTGAGGAGTATCGTAAAAAAACTCCCTCATCAGACTTGCTATCAAAGGCTTTAAGCTGGTCTTTCCCATTGTTCAGGATGAAACATTTACACCCAAAGATATGAAAATAGAAGATGTGAGGCTTCCTTTTATTCCACGTTTCATAAGGTGTCTGAGCATGTTGTTTGTTCAGCATAGATCGGTTCTGAATGTAGCAAGCAGTGTTGAATGCTTCAGCCCAGTACTTCTTGGGCAGTCCTGACTCTGCCAACATGGTCCTGGCAGCTTCCTTCAGGGTCCGGTTCCTTCTCTCAGCTACCCCATTCTGCTGAGGGGTCCTGGCTGCAGAAGTCTCATGAGCAATACCAAGGTCAGTACAAAAATAAGTTATAATTGAGTTAATAAACTTAGTTCCCCGATCTGATCTGATCCTGACGATGCTCTAACCCTGTTCAGTACTCAATTTCTTGACTAACTCGGGAAGCTTGACCTGAGTCTCCTTCTTGTTCAGCAAGAAAATAACCCATGTGTACCTGGAATAATCATCAACAACAACATGGGTATATTTCCTACCATTCATGCTGACAGGAGTAATCGGACCAAAGAGATCCATGTGCAGGAGCTGAAGCACTCTGTCAGTTGAGAAGGCATCCTTCTCCTTGAATGAAGCTTTGGTTTGCTTGCCTTCCTGACATGCTCCGCACACGTGGTCTTTGCTAAAAACTTCATTAGGTAGACCCTCTACAAGAGAAAGTCGAGAGATTTTGTTAATAATCTTGAAGTTTAAGTGACTCAGGCGTTTATGCCAGAGCCAACTGAGCTCAGAAGAGCTCTTAGCGACCAAACAAGTTTTAGGAGAGCTGCTCTTAAAGTAAGCAAAATAGACATTGCCTCTCCTAACACCTGTAATCAGAACCTGCAGTGTAGATTTGTCCTTCACAAGGCATATGTTAGATGTAAACTCTACACTATATCCTCGGTCACAAAACTGACTGACCGAAAGCAGGTTATGCCTAAGACCCTCAACATAGGATACATTAAGCACTTTAACAGAACCAACAACAAGAGTACCAAATCCTCTGGTGAAACCTTTAGAGTTATCACCAAAGGTTACCTGCGGGCCTTCCTGAGCTACGTAGTCCTGAAGGAGATCACGAAATCCGGTCATGTGCCTGGAACATCCTGAGTCCAAGTACCAGTCCTTCATCAGATCCTCCTTCTTCTTCTTGTAGCCCGCAGCGACCTGAAAGTAATCAGGTCTCAGGTACCCATCTAGTATTGGGTCCTACAATGTCAGTCATACCCTTCGGGATCCAGATTTGTTTAACAATTCTGATGGCATCAGAAGTGTAAACCTGTCTCCCTGAAACATCAACATACACCGTTCTCTTCTTCCTTTGTGCCTGGGAAGTCGATGATGTATGGGTGTCTGCCTGAGTCTCAGGAGCCCTAGATTTGTTCCTGGGGGCGGGCCTCCTGTTCCTCCTTGGCCTGGGTGCATTGGGCTGCTGTCTGTCCTGAGAAGGAGCAGCTCGGGCATGACCTCTTGGCACTTGAGGTCTGACCTGAGTGTTATCGGAGTCAGGTCTCCGTTGCCTTTCAGGGGCCATTTGGTATGTCTTTCTTCCCTGAGGATTGGGACGCACTTGATGGGTCCTGTGCCCTGCCTGAGGCTTCTGGACCTCAGTAGTCCTTAGCCTTGCCTGAGGCCTTCTCTGACCAGAGTTCCTTCCACCCTGAGCATTCTGAGGCTGAGCCTGAGAAGTGCTCGGAGTAGAATTCTTTCCAGCCTGAGAATTCCTTGGCTTAGCCTTGGAGTTCCCTTGATCCTTCTTCCTCGACTCAGGATGAGGAGCCTGATCCGTTCCCTTGGGTTTTGGCTTAGCTTCCTCAATCCTTTGCCTGACAGGTTCAACAGGCTGTTTCTCCTTCCCTTTGCCTTTATCCTGACGAGCAACACTAGGGCTCTTGTCGTCAGTTTGGGCAGGGACAAACTTCTTCTGAGAAGTGCTCCCTGAAGCACCTCTCTTCTTCTTGCCCTTTCGGTCTTTAGAGGCATCATAGCCTAACCCAGGTTTAGCACCATCGGTCAGCTGAGAGAAACTTGTTAACTCATCAACCACTTGGGAACATGTGTGTAACTTCTTCAACTTTTCCTCAAGATGCCCATTCTTTTCTTTCAGGGCCTCAATCTCAGTGGTGTATTGAAGCACCAGTTTCTGATGAGCATTCTCTTTCGAGATCAGTTCAAGATCCCAAGCAGTTTGCTCAGCCATAAGGCGAGCTTGCCACTCATTTTCAAAAATCCCTCTCAGAGCAATTCGCTCAATCATCTGTTGTTCCTGAGCGAGGAACAGATCAGTGTCACGAGTCTCAATCAGGGAGCTGATTACACCATTGAGTCTTTCAACCTCCATTAAAGTCTCATCATGCCTATTCTGGGCATTAGGTGACTTTTCTTGAAGGTTTACTGACCTCAAGGCTTCCTCAGCATCTCTCAACCTGAGAGACTCAGTTAGCCGATCCTTCTCCCCACTCAGTCGTGCGTTCACATCCACTATATAAGTATGAGTCTCCTGAAGCCTTGAGAAATCAGCCATCAATTGCTCTAAAGCGAGCTGAAGGTCGAGATCTCTTGCTGAATCTGAGCTAAGCTCAGGTGCGTGATCAGGAGAAGAGGCAGAAGAACATACCTCCTCATCTGCCATTAGGCAGAGATCATCATACTCCTCATCAGAGAAGAGTCCAGGGGACCGGCGTCCTGGGCCATCTGAATCTGAGGAATCCTCAGCAAGCATTGCTCTCCGGTCAGAAGCCCTGAGCTCTCCCTTCGCTCTCCGATCCTCTCGCTCACGAGCACTGAGCTCCGGACAATCATACTGATAATGTCCGGTCTTCTTGCAGTGGTAAGACTGATCTACATCAGAAGCAAACAATTTATCAGTGTACCTCTTGTCTGACGACTCCCTCCGGCTCCCTGATGATCTCTCAGGCTTGGAGCTGGATTTTCTGGGATCAGCGTCGTCTCTCCTCTAGGAGCTTTTCTCATCTCTGCGCCGCTCAGGCTCATCTCACTCCCTCCTGGAATTAGAACCCCCCCCTCTTCCCTCCGGGGGCTTGATCTCCTGGGGCTGGAGTACCTGCGTTCACGATTATCAGTATAAAACTTCTCAGACCTGCCGAAACGAGAGTTCAGCTTCTCGAATCATCGTGCCATCAGGCTGTACTCTAGGGCCAGCTCATCCTTGTTCATATCCCTCAATGATTTCGAGCCGGGTCCAGTCTCAGGCTCAGGAGTAGCTTTAAGAGCCACGCTCTTTTCCTTCTCAGGTGTCTTCGCCTCACTGACTTACTCACTGGCAACACCCTTCTTCTTCCTCTTATCGAGGTCGAATTCCAGAGCCTTTAACTCTAAGAATAGGTGAGAGTGAGTAATGTTAGTGAGATCCTGAGTGTTCTTCAACAAGATCACTCTTGTGTCCCATCTCTCAGGGACACAGTTCAGGATTTTACATGACACCTCCCTCTTGGGAAACTCCTTCCCAAGGGTTGCTAGCTCGTTCATGATCTTAATGAATCGAGCTTCTATCTGATCGATGGACTCTCCCTCTAATATCCGAAATGCCTCAAACTTCCTGATAGCAAGATCTTTCTTGTTCTCCTTGATCTTCTCTGATCCCTCACTCATCTCCCTCAGTGCATCCCAGATCTCCTTTGCAGTCCTCAGATGCATGAGCCTGATCGAATTCTCGTAAGAAACGGTGTGGATTATAATGTTCTTAGCAACATTATCCAGTCCGATTTGCTTAATTTGATCAGGACTAAGCCTGGACCTCTCCACTTCTTCATCTCCGGTGGCTAGGACAGGGACGTTACCAGCAACGGGCCAGGTGGTCTGAAGATTCCTCATAAACTTGATCGGACCATGCTCAATCACCTTCGACATCTGATCATGGATGGAGTAGAGATGTGAGAGAACCCTGAATTTCCAATAGTCATAATTGTCAATAGAGAATTTAGGAAGATTGCCCTCGAGGCGTTTAGAACCGGATGCCATGATATGCAGTTTTTAGAAATAGATCTATTCAGTAGACCACCAAAAGTTTCTCCTCAGAAACTGTTGGTAACCAAAGTCAGTGGTCTTTTGAACCACTGCTCTGATACCACTTGTTGGTCCCGAAACGAGTATAATCAGTGTATAGGGGGAATACACTGATGTCATATTTTCCTGAAATCTCAGGAAAATGCTCTTTCTGATTTAGTCAGGAAGTTCCTGAAATGTTCAGTCTATTAAAGGTCCTCAGGGGCAGCAGGGACGGATCAACAATGAACCAAATAAGCTAAGTTAGAGTTGTGCTCTCAGAAGATCAGTAGAGATAACAATCCTACAGACCGCTTGAAAGCTACTCAGTTGGGCTACTATCTCAGTAAGCTCAGTTTAGTGCGGAATGTGAGCCCTTAAATGTTTACTCGTTTTAGTTCTGAAAACTTATCAGTTTGCTTAGTGAAAATGTGGTTAAGGCTAGTGCACAGTTTACTGATCAGGATGACATTCAGCCTGATCAAGGTTATACTGTGCCTTCACTGACAAAGACTTCCCTGAGCATGCTTAGTCTACTCAGTTCTGTCAGGGTCAGTGGTCTTCTTTAGGATGACTTCTAGGCATCTTCAGAATTCTTTCTAGGTTTTTCAGGTTGCAGCTTCAGGTTGACCATCTTCAGGACGATCAACACCTTCAGGATTGGAACAACATCAGACTTCAGACTTTAGGGACGTCTCCATCAGTCTTTACTCCTCAACACGTTCCCCCTGAACTGAATACATGTGAATAGAAAAATTTATTCTAACCTATCTAATCCTGAGCCTGTTGGTCCCAAAATGAGTATAATCAGTGTATGGGGGGGGGGAATACACTGATGTCAGATTTTTCTGAAAGACTCAGAAAAATGCTCTAACACTCTCAGTCAGGATTTCCTGATGTACTCAGTATGCTGAAGGTCCACAGGGGTAGCAGGGACAGTTCAGTAACGAGTCAGATAAGCTGAGTGTGAGTAAAGTGCTTGGAAGCTCAGTAGAGATAACAAACCTACTGACAGCTCGGAAGCTAGTCAGTTGGACCACTATCTCAGTGAGCCAGAGTGAGTGCGGAAAGTGAGCCCTTAGATTCTACTCGTTTTAGTTTCTGAAAACATTTTCTCTGAGTTTGCTTAGTACACTGGTAGTTAAGGCTGAGTGCACAGTGTTAAGATTCAGGATGATTGATTCAGTCCTGAATAGAAAAACGATGCAGAATGTTCAGTTTATTATGATGACAGTTATGATCCTGAACAGAACAGTAAATCAGCACACAGGGGACTTTTTAATGTGGTTCGGAGATAACCAACTCCTACGTCCACGACCTGATTTAACAGGAAGCTATCCTCAAAACCCTGAGGATAGGTACTTTGGTTTTACGTGCCAAGGGACACGAGTAGCCAACTTCCCCTCTTAGGAACTGAGCCCTGGGCGTTTTACAAGTCCCAGTCCTTCTAACCAACCAATCTCACACCTTGAGTGGTTTGGTATTCTGGTTTCCAACTAAGATAGCTCTAGCAATACAAAACAATGCTAAATAATAGAGTTATCGATCTAAGCAAATACAGAGTGAATCCTACTACAACACTAGGGAAATTTAATTGTAGAGTGTTGTTTATAGTATGCTTTGAATGCTTGGATTCTTGAGAGTTTTCTCTTGGAAATTTACCGTTAACCTTGAATGGGTGCAAGGCTCTCCATATTTATAGGTAAGATTCAAAATAGATCTGTTGGAGGAGATCAAATCAAATCTTTCCTATTTTAGGTAGATTGCACTCTAGAAATACTATTTGACCTACCCGCCATGCTTATTCTGGCAAGTTGTCACATCACCTGCAACTTTTGAGACACATTAAATGCCGCATTAAATGCTGCGTGGATTCCGTACATACGTGTTGAAAGATCATTGGCTCTCCGCTCTAACGGCTAGTTGACTTTCAGACATTTATCCTTCCTCGTACATTCAATACTCTGAGTCTCTTGTTAATAACTCAGTCTGAACGTGTGTCTTAATGGAGTCTTACTGACATTCTCTTTGTCTCTTGTCCCATAGCATAAATAACCTTTTGCTTTGGACTTACATGATTCAGGTGATCTGAACCACGGCCTGAGTCAGGTCCTATGTGCATTCAGCACAGCCTGATGGGTTATTCAGCCCAGTATGTGTAACCTTTTTGCTTTGGACTTACATGATTCAGGTAAACTGAACCAAGGCCTAAGTCAGGTCTTAAGTGCACTCAGCACAGCCTGATAGGTAACACTTACTCTTCAGTGACTAAGTTCTGTCCTGAGTATGCTTAGTGTACTCAGTAGAAGCATCAGCCAATGGTACTTCAGGATGGTCTTTCAGGATGGATCAGCAGACTTCGTTCTTCAGCTTCAGTACAGACTGTCTTTAGCAGAACTGACTCTGACTTCTTCAGGATGGATTGCACATCAGACTTCAGTAAATTGGGTCGACTCCAATATTCTTCAGTCTTCAGCATGGTCCTCCTGTACTAAATTACTAACCTAACTATCCTGAATTATTTTATCCTGAACAACTATACTTAGGCAAATTCATCAGGGGTTTTCGGATCTAATCAAAACACTCAGATTGTCCCAACAATTTCCCCCTTTTTGATGATGCCAAAACCCTTAAGCAAATTCCTATTCATCTATACAATCAACTGACTTAGTTAGTGAGAACAACTCAGTACCACATGACAAACTAGGTACTTAGTCTATAAGATGAAAACAAGGAATGGGTTAGTACAGTTCTTGATAAGGATTCAGAAAAGTAGATTCAGGAGTCAACAAGAAGTTGTACTCAGGAAAAATAAATAACTTCATTGATTGATAAGAAAATACAAGTATCCTGAAGCTATTACAAAATTTCTGAACAACTAGCTCCTGATCTAATCTTCATCCTTATTCCAAGTAGTCAGTGGAATCTCGTACATCTCCAATACCCGGTTCAGGACCTGCTTCATCCTGTTCCGATCAGCAATGGCCCCGGCAGCTCGTCCTACCCTGACGACTTCTTCAGATATTGCTTTCCGGTCCAGTTGCTTGGAGTTCCTAAAGAGTGGAGGAGGGTACTTGATGAATTCCGGAGGAGCGATCTCGACACCTTCAATGTCAGCATGTCTGATGATATCAGCCCAGAGATCAGGATGCTCCTGTGCCATCCAGTGATGGAGTATGACGTCTTTTTCTTCAGTTAGATCGTCCCATAGCCCCACCACATAGAATAGGTAGGCCCACCTATTCCGGATCGGAATCCACACCTCCAACAACTCTATCGGAATGAAGTCTTCCACAAACTTCAGAGGAGGGCTTTGATCTGAACTGACCACCAAATTCCTCTGAGTCTTCATCCGAGATCCAGAAGTCACAGACTTTTCCTTCTGAACCTGCGAAGTCAGATACTCATTGGACTCTTTCAAGCGCTGGATCTGACTGAGGAGCGAAATCTCCTTCATCTTTGCTATCTTTTCAGCTTCAGTCATCACCATTTTCTTCTGAGTGGTCAGCCCAGTTTGCATTTGCTCCTCCATTTCTTTGTACAAAGGCTCCAGAGCGGGGTCCTCAGACGACCTCAATCTTTTCGGCTCTGAACCTTCAGCAGCTTCGATGGCAGCGATGGACCTTGTCCTCTTTCTTTCCGTCGCTATCAGTTCAGGGGGGAAGTTTTTCTTCTTTGCTTTACCAGTAATGGCAATCTGCTTCTTCCCTTCTTCCCCCTTTTTGGCATCATCGTCATTTATCCGTTTGACAACTTCATCCACTGACTCCGCCAATAGTGTAAACTGACCATCCATCTCAGTCTGCTTTCCCTGCAATTGTCCAATCTGCCTGGCCATCCCTCTCAGGCCAACACTTAGCTTGTCGACGACTGAATTGTGCTCAGCTTTTAGTCGTCCTTCAAAGCTCATCATCTGATTGTTCAGGGCAGTGTCAATTGCATACTTCTCCTATTCAGACATTTCATTCAGCAGTTCCTCTTTCAGTTCAGCTTTCAGTTTGGCCAACTTTTCATCAACCAGTTGATCAACTTTTTCAGACAATTGTTGATCAAGAAAAGTGGCAAGCTTAGTCTCCTGCTGAGTCTGTACATCTGAGACCATCTGATTGCAGCTTTGTATGGCACTTTTAGCTTGCTCGGAGATAGCAGTAAGATCCACTGAATGTTGTGTTCTGACTTCTCCAAGAAGATCGATTGCAGCATGCATATCAGTGGCCATATCATTTAGGTCATGGTCCAGGTTGTTCACTTTCTTGTTCAGATTCTCAGAATTTGTACCAACCCTACTTGCTTTTCGCTCAACGAGAATCACCCTCCTGTGCAGATTGCCAAGAGCTCGTGAGGAATTCTGAAGATATTGAGATTCGGGTGACGTCCATTTTCCTCTGACTCGGACCATGCCTGGTGGACCCTCTCCTGAAGCCTCCGCAATCCCGGGCCCCAGGATTGCTTCATCGGTCGGTGCACTGATTCCCTCAGTGCCACCTTGCTGATCATCATCAGCAATCTCCACAACCTCCAACTCAGTTTCCTTCTCCCCTTCCTGCTCTCCCTCAGCTTTCTGAATCTCAGGCACATGATAAGTTCAGCGGACTGTTTTGATAAAATCCACCATCTTAATCAATTGATGTAGAGAGTTCACACCAAAATGATCAAAGAAGGTGGCTTCTAACTCTGCAATGCAGTCCCATCCTCTGGACTCTCCTAGCTGACTGAGCTCAGACCATGTAGCGTTTCTGATCATGGCAAAAGTGTGGAGTTGCACCACTGCCTCCTTCTGAGCTTCAGAGAGGTCAGGAAACCTTCTCTCCACCATTTCAGCTGCCTCTCCCCTTGCTACAATCTCAAAATCTGATAGGTCGTTCATATCGGGCGCAGGGAACAGCCATGGGGCTTCTGCCTGAACTTGTTCAGCAGCCTCCTGCTCATCTCCTCCTTCCTGAGCAGGTTCCCCCTTATCCTTCTTCACACTCTGATAGGTTGCGGCAATGTTGAGAATCAGTTGATCAGGATCAGGTGATGCAACATCCGGAACAGAAGTAATGGGAGCAATTTCAAGCGCGGTCTGAGCTGGTTCCCTCTCCGGAGTTGCATGCTGAACAGCTTCTTCAGCATCTCTCTCTTCCACAAGCTTTTTCTCTCGCTCTTCCATGAGTTTTTTCTCTCGCTCAGCTGACCCTGAATAAAGAAATTTCAGTTTTTGTTGCTTGGGTCCTGAGGGTTTAGATTTATCCTCCGCAGGCTTTGCTGTATCAGACTCTGAAGACTTGCCTGCCTGAGCCTTGACTCTTTCAGTCATGCTCACCTGGGCCTTCTTCTTCTGAGTTCGTGGTCTTCTCCTGGTGCCAGCATCACTGGAATAAGCTCTGAAGAGGTCAGTTTTGGGTGGAAGCTCGAGGGACTGGGCCTGATCTACGTCCTCGAGGTCCAGGGTCTCCAAAATCAGTGAGATTTTGGTGCCAAAATGCATCTTGGCCTCGAACGTAGCCTGACCCTCAGGTGAATACTTTATTTTGTTGGTCTCAGCCACCAGCAATTGGAGAAAGTATTCCTCCCAATCAAAATTATGAATTGAGGCATCCGAGATGGCCATCATTGTGTACAGTTTTGGCCTGGAGATCTGCTCCAATCCTCCGGCAATCCCCATCACTCCTTGACTAGTCAGATCAAAGAAGTGTCTATTCTCTGTTCTCAGGACAGATTTGTTCAGGCCAGATTTCAGAACCACAGCCCCATCTCAAAGGGACTGGAGATAGTCCTTCTCGTTTCCAAACCCATAGTCCACTGGGCTTCGTCCTGTATGAGGAAGATTCAGAACCACTCTGATCTTCTGCCTGAGGTTCAGAGTGACCCATCTCCTGGTCATCTCTTCCTCGCCATCCTTCCCCTTCACACATGAAGAAAGGGGTATACATGTCTCCCACTCCTGGGAGTCCTTGTTCTGCGCCATCTTCAGGTAGAAGGCAGCAACAAGTCTCGGGTGGAGTCTCTGTGGTCTGACTGTAATGAATTGCAGAAGACCTGCATTTTTGTATAATTCCCGCACAGGCAAAATATCCGGGTGATTAGAAGAAAAATCCCCATAGGGTTCATAATGAATTTCATTTCTTAAGTGGAAAAGATTTCCAAAGAAAGAATCTGCAGATGGAGAAGCCATGGAAATAAGTTTGAAGATTTGAAGAGAATCGGGTTTTAGAGAAAATATGTTAGGAAAATATTGGGTGCATAAAAGTTTTAATAGCACAATCTTCCCATATTTATACAAAAATTCGGTTTGAATCGGATGGCTCAGAAAGTAATGACTTATGGGATTCAACGATTAAGATCAAAACTCAAAAAGTATGTAGACTCTTCGGTTTTTCAAAAGTAATTGGTCAAACTTTATCGAAAACTGTTCCCGCCCACAGTGCATTAAATGTTCATTAAAGCATGTCCGTATTTAATTCAAATAAATTGTATTAAATAATAACCGAATATTAAAATGAATGACTGGGATCATTTGACAAATTAAATTGATTTGACAATACATCAAACAGTATAAGGATAATGCATGCAAGGTCAGATGACTAGATAAAAATCAGGAAACATACCAGTCAGTCAGATTTGTATTCTGACTGATACCACTTATTGCACTAACAGGGTGACAAGCCCTGAGTTCTGTGTCCTGAAGCTTAGTCAGTCTATACTGATTATCCTTTTTATACTGAATGTTCCCCCTACAACCATTCACATTCTCTCTGAGATTCCTTTATCCTGAGTCCAAATTAGTTATTCCCCTTGACCTTATGCATTTTGATCAGAGATTCAGATAGAATCTCCTAAGCCTGGGTCAAGTAGTCCTAACTCTACTGATAACTCAACAAACCTGGTTTCAGGCAAAGCCTTAGTCAGGATGTCAGCTCTCTGTTTTTCAGTAGGGACTCTCTCCATCCTGATGTCCTTCTTCTCAACATGATCTCTGATAAAATGATGCCTGATGTCTACATGCTTACACCTTGTATGTAAGACTGGGTTTTGGGATATGGCAATGACACTATTATTGTCACAATAGATTGGGACTTCAGTGGCCTCTATTTGGTAGTCTCTCAGTTGTTGTTTCAGCCAAAGGATCTGAGAACAACAACTGCCTGCTGCCATATACTCAGCCTCAGTAGTAGACGTTGCAACACTGGTTTGCTTCTTAGAAAACCAAGAGATCAGTTTACTCCCTAGAAACTGACATGTGCCTATAGTTGATTTCCTATCAAGTCTACAGCCTCCATAATCAGCATCTGAATAGCCAGTCAGTTCTAGGTTGTCATCAGAGGGATACCAAAGTCCTAGATTGACTGTACCTCTTAGGTATTTCAGTATCTTTTTGGCACTTTCTAGATGACTCTTCTTTGGATCAGACTGATACCTTGCACAAACTCTAACTGCATAAGTGATGTCAGGACGACTAGCAGTCAGGTACAATAAAGATCCTATCAGTGGTCTATATTCAGTCTGATTTACTGAGACTCCTTCTCTGTCAGGATCCAGCTTCTCATTCGTGTTCATGGGAATACGTGAGACTTTGCTGGACTGAACTCCAAATTTCTGAATCAAGTCCCTCGCATACTTGGACTGATTATGAAGATTCCGGAGTCAGTTTGCCTGACTTGGAGACCCAGAAAGAAATTCATTTCTCCCATCATTGACATCTCAAATTTCCCAGTCATCAGCTTGGAGAATTTCTCACAAAGCTTCAGATTAGGAGATCCAAAAATTATGTCATCCACATAAATCTGAACCAAGAGAATGTCCTCCCCTTCGAAAATCCGGAAGAGGGTCCTGTCCACTGTTCCTTTCACGAACCCGTGGTCTATCAGGACTTGGGATAATTTATCATACCAAGCTCTCGGAGCTTGCTTCAGGCCATAAAGAGCTTTCTTCAGGTGATATACCTTGTTACCAACTTCAAATCCCGGAGGTTGCTCAACATACACCTCTTCATTCAGTACACCATTCAGAAAAGCACTCTTTACGTGCATTTGATACACTTTGAATTTCCTGAATGTTGCATAAGCCAGAAACAACCTGATTGCTTCCAATCTTGCGACTGGAGCAAAGGTCTCATCATAGTCGATACCCTCGGCCTGAGAGTAACCCTTTGCTACTAGTCTGACCTTATTTCTGACAACAACATTCCTCTCATCCTTCTTGTTCTTAAAAACCCACTTGGTGCCAATAACATGTTGACGCCTAGGTCTCTTAACTAACTCCCAAACCTGATTCCGCTCAAACTGATTGAGCTCATCCTGCATGGCTAGGATCCAGTTGGGATCAGCTAGAGCTTCTTCTATGCTTGTAGGTTCCTGATCACTCAGGAAGCAACAAAACATAGCGCTTTCGCCAAAGGACAACCTCGTCCTGACCCCCTCATTGATATCACCAATGATATCAGCCAATGAGTGATCATCTAGCCACCGCCTCCTGCTGACTGGAGCACTGGGAGCTACTGATGTTCCATTGCCTGATCCTGAAATATCAGTCTCGACAATAATAGGCAGAGAAGCGGAACGAGCAAGAATAGGGGATACTGAGTCATTTCCTGAGGGTTGACCAATATCAAAGAAATTGTTTCCCCCTACAGTGTTGGACTCAGTAACTGTCTCAGGTGCAGAAGCATCATCACCGACAGTACGTACCTCAGGTTGAGTCTGTCCCTCCGTCTGAGACTCAACATTTTCCGAGGCAGGGGCTTGCTGAGGGTTGGCCTGAAGTCCATCCTGATCTTCATCATCATCATCCTATCCCTTGGGAGCACTGACAAGTTTGATCTTGAATTCAGGATTCTTCAGACTCAGTCTTGTTACCCTTTTGGTAATTCCCTCAGTGTCAGGACTTGGAAC